>BMAO01010024.1:0-18641 GCA_019973975.1 Trichonephila clavata
TGAAAATAATATTGTCACAAACTGATACGCTCTGAGTGGCCGAACGGTTAGAGCACTGCTCTACAATGCAAGTGGCTCGGGTTCGAGCCTCCCAGATATTTGTTTGTTAATTCAATCATGACTTTCATTATTTATTATTATGGACATTTGCAAATTATGTAAATTGAATTTATGTTAATCTTTCCCCTGGTGGTTATTCTAGAACCCTCCACCAGGTTTATAAAAGTACTGCAGCTGGATAGGTCTTCAGTTGTGGTGCTGCCCCGTGTAAAACACTACGACAAAATAAATTGTGGTATTGGATAACATCGCCTTTATTCCTTTCTACGCGACATTTTTGGTGGAGGCGCCGGGTAACGATAGCCATCGGCAACAACGGATATCAGAGAAAGTCGAAGGCTCCAAGGGCTACCTCCAGAATACGGGTTGCTACCTTGCCGAGTCCGAACTGTAAAAAGAATGCCGGAAGGTGAAACGGAAGACAAGGCAACATCATCAATCCCATCTATGTATGTTACCTATCAGCTGCCACGAGAGCCTTGTTCATTCTCTGGCTTGAATACCGAAGATGCTGAAAAATGGAAAAATGATTACGAGAGGATTGCTAACTACAACAATTGGGATGAAACAGTACGTCTTGCAAATGTCGTGTTCTATCTAAGCGGAACTGCAAGGTTGTGGGTTTGACAACAATGAAGATCGATTGAAAAGTTGGACAGACTTCGAGAGACTTTTTGAAGAGACTTTCGGAAAGCCTGAGGACGTAAAAAGTTTTGCAGAAGGATTATTAAGGACAAGGGCTCAGCGTCCTGGCGAAACGCATGAGTCTTACGTTCAGGACGTATTGTCATTATGCAGGAAAGTGGATAAAAATATGCCAGAAGATCAAAAGATATCGCATTCTCATGAAAGGGTGGCTGAAAATCTCTACCAGGTACTGATAAACAGAGAAGTTAGCACAGTAGATAAATTTGTTACGTGTTGCCGTGAAGTGGATGCCATGAGAAAAAAGACGAGTTGTGCCGCTACGATATGAGAGACTACCTAATGTTACACCCATGTCAATGGCCAATGAAGGAGATCTAAGCGATCTAATTCGAAGGATTGTTAAAGAAGAAATCGAGAAAGTACTCCCACGGATCGCAACATGTATAGACGACGAGCCAAGCAATTTAGAATCAATTATCCGAGAAGAAGTTCGAAGCAATTTGGCTCCACTCTCTCGAGAAAAACCTACGCCTTCCCCTTACAGAACTCAAAGGACTGGCGGAAGTTCCTGGAGACCAAGGCCGAGACCTCGACAAGAAAACAGACCAACTCAACAGGATACCGGAAGGAAGACTGACCTTTGGCGTACTTCAGATAACGTACCAATTTGCTTTCATTGTGGACGACCGGGTCACGTGACTAGATATTGCCGTGATAGACGACGTGTTTTTAACGCAGCAAGACAAAGAAGGCAATTAGACCAGTCAGAACGCTGGGATTCCGACTCTCTTTCTGATTACGGCCGCGATCCTGAATCTAATTACCAGCGTTACAGAAGTAATTCGCCGTACCCTAGACGCAATCCACAACGCCACCAATCAAGATCTCCATCTCGTCGCTCACCTGTTAGGTCCAGTGAGGAAAACTAAGGCATGCGACCTGCGTGGGAGGTAAGGCCGCAATAAACGAAAACCCTCCAGTATACACGGCTGCTAAACTAGTCAAAAACTTTGTATCCGTAACTGTCAATGGGCATATCGTTAATGCCTTGGTTGATTCAGGAGCTGATTATTCAGTAGTTTCCGAACAGTTACGCACGCAACTAAGGACGCCCATGTTTTCAGAACACAACCCGATTCTTCGAACTGCCTGTGGTAAGGTTGTAGAAGCTATAGGACGATGCATGTTGCGAGTGAACTTGAATGGAGTGGTGCAACCTTTCGAATTTTTGGTATTCCAGCAATGCAGTCATGATCTCATATTGGGATGGGACTTTTTCAAAGCAACTGATGCCATTATTGATTGCGGATCAGGTGAACTTCAGATTGGAGAAGTCTCTCCAAATGATCTCAAAATGAATGAAGTAAATTCTGGTTTATATGCGGTCAGTGATGTTGTCATTCCAGGAAACTCTATAAGAAAGATTTCCGCTTTGGCTAAAGACCACCAGACCTTAGAAAAGGTTATAGTTACTGGAATGAAGAATTTTGAATGGACAAAACAGCTAAAAGTCCCAGCTACAATAGCCACACTCCAGAATGGTAAAATAGATATTTGGATTGCTAACAGTTCCTCTCAGCCACAGATAATACCAGCTGGCATGTGTATAGCCGAAATGACGGATATTGAGGATGGATTGGTAAGTTCTTTGAACGAGAATGCTGACAAAATCGAAGTAAAACAGATGAAGCACCCTAGACAGTCGGTGAAAGAATTCAAATGCCTTGTAGACCCGGAACTGCGTGAGGCGCAACAGAAAGATCTTTTGAAGTTGCTTAACGACTTTACAGATGTTTTTGATTTTGAGAACAAAATAAGAGTCTCGAGTAAAGTAAAACACAAGATAAACACCGGCGATTGCCAACCTATTAAGCAAAAGCCATATAGAGTGTCTTTTGAAGAGAGAAGAATAATTCAAAAAGAGGTTGATCAAATGCTGAAGCTTGACATCATAGAGCATTCGGAGAGTCCGTGGTCATCCCCAGTTGTTCTGGTGAAAAAGAAAAATGGATCCTGGCGTTTCTGTGTGGATTACCGTCGCTTGAACAAAATTACCAAAAAGGATGTGTACCCTTTACCCGGATTGACGATGCCTTGGATAACCTTTCGGGTGCAAGCTTGTTTTCTACAATAGACCTTAAGTCTGGATACTGGCAGATTGAAGTCGATGAAAGAGACAGAGAGAAGACGGCTTTTATTACTCCGATGGATTATACCAATTTAAGGTTATGCCATTTGGGTTATGTAACGCCCCAGCCACGTTCGAAAGAATGATGGATAGTATCCTTAAAGGGATGAAGTGGAAGCACTGTCTATGTTATCTAGATGATGTCGTTGTCTACGCTGCCTCTTTCGAAGAACATCTTTTGAGATTGAGGATGGTGCTTCAGTGCATACGA
Organism: Trichonephila clavata; assembly: GCA_019973975.1. NCBI lineage: Eukaryota > Metazoa > Arthropoda > Arachnida > Araneae > Nephilidae > Trichonephila > Trichonephila clavata. Next base: position 3,108 of record BMAO01010024.1, read on the forward strand.
GATGCTGGATTGACACTGAACCATAAAAAGTGTCGTTTTGGTCAAAGAAGCCTTAAGATTCTTGGTCACTTAGTGGACAAAGATGGAATTCGTCCAGATCCAGGGAAGGTCGAAGCAGTTCTAGAATTTCCAACCCCCCAAACCGTTACGCAAGTTAGAAGCTTTTTAGGGATCTGCTCTTATTATCGCCGATTTGTCCATAATTTTGCCGACATCGCCAGGCCGTTGCACGAATTATTGAAGCAAGATGTTAAATTTGTATGGAAAGAAGAACATCAATCAGCATTCATCCGTTTAAAATCACTGCTGACGAGATATCCTGTGCTTGGCTTCTTTAAACCAGAAGCTAAAACCTTAATACATACTGACGCCAGTGGATATGGCATTGGTGCTATTCTCGTACAAATACAGAGTGGGTTTGAAAGGCCTATTGCTTATGCATCCCGATCACTTTCAACATCCGAGAAAAATTATTCGACTACAGAGAAGGAATGTTTAGCAGTTATTTGGGCGATAAGTAAATTCCGACCCTATATCTTTGGCCACCCATTTACAGTGGTAACAGATCACCACTCTTTATGCTGGTTGGCGAATCTAAAAGATCCATCTGGGCGATTAGCAAGGTGGGCTTTGCGTCTTCAAGAGTACGATGTGGAAATAGTTTTCAAGACCGGAAGAAAGCACCAGGATGCTGATTGCTTATCGAGGAGCCCACTGCTTAAAATTGAAGAAGAGCCCACTGAAGATATACCATTCCTTAATACCATTACCAATTTCGAAAGTGAGCAAAGTAAAGACCCTGATGTAGCAAATATTCGAGACGAAATGATTAGAAAGAGAGACTTCTCAAAGTTTAAAGAAATTAGTGGAATTTTATACAGAAAAAACTACGATCCTTTAGGAAAGCAGTGGTTATTGTTCATACCGAAACATCTTAGAGGGGACGTATTAAAAAGCCTTCACGATGCACCGACAGCGGGTCATTTAGGGTTTGCCAAAACGTACGACCGAATCAGACGGAAGTATTTCTGGCCTGGCCTATACCGCAGTGTCCGACGCTATGTGTCTCATTGTCGAGAGTGTCAAAGGCGAAAATCTCAACCTCAGCGACCTCCAGGATTGCTTCATCCAATATTGCCAGGGGATATCCCGTTTGCTAAAATAGGGATAGATTTACTTGGAAGATTTCCTCTAACAAAGCAAGGGAATAGATGGATAATTGTCTGTACAGATTATCTCACTCGATTTACTATCACAAAGGCCCTACCAAGCGGTGAAGCCACGGAAATAGCCAAATTTCTGGTTGAAGACGTTATACTGAAACATGGATCACCAAGGGAAATCATCAGCGATAGAGGGCGATCATTTTTGTCGAATCTCGTTAAAGAAGTAAATAATTTATGCTTGACGTATCATTTGCTAACTACTGCATATCACCCTCAGACAAATGGCCTCACGGAAAGGTTCAATAAAACACTCGCTGACATGCTGGCCATGTATGTCGATGTTGACCAAAAGAATTGGGACAACATACTTCCATTTGTCACCTTTGCATATAACACCGCAAAGCAGGAGACGACAGGTTTCAGTCCATTTTTCCTTGTTCATGGACGTGATGTGGATACTCTACTAGATGCCATTTTGCCCTTTCTTCCCGATGAATCAGCGAATGATTACGTTCAAAACCTGATAATGAAGGCCGAAGAAGCTAGACAACTAGCAAAAATACATCTAACAAGAGCACAAGACAAAGACAAATGCCGTTATGATGAAAGACATCGGATAGTGAATTACAAAGAGGGAGACCTGGTTTGGATATTTACTCCAATCCGCAAAGTTGGATTATCTGAGAAATTGTTAAAGCGATACTTTGGACCCTATAGGGTGAGAAAAAGGTTATCCGAAGTGACTTATGAAGTGGAACCTTGTGATAGTATGCGCACCAAACGAAAATTAAGAGACGTGGTACATGTTCTGCGAATGAAACCTTATAAAGACCCTGACCTTCAGCTAGAAGATATTGAACAAGAAAAGTCACCTACGGAACCAGTCCGGACTGTTTTTGACAAAAGGAACCCTAAACAAGTTTACTTTGGACCTATTACAAGAAGCCGTTCGAAACAACTACAGCGGGTCGCTGTGTCTCCTAAGGAGGGAGAAATGTCACAAACTGATACGCTCTGAGTGGCCGAACGGTTAGAGCACTGCTCTACAATGCAAGTGGCTCGGGTTCGAGCCTCCCAGATATTTGTTTGTTAAATTCAATCATGACTTTCATTATTTATTATTATGGACATTTGCAAATTATGTAAATTGAATTTATGTTAATCTTCCCCTGGTGGTTATTCTAGAACCCTCCACCAGGTTTATAAAAGTACTGCAGCTGGATAGGTCTTCAGTTGTGGTGCTGCCCGTGTAAAACACTACGACAAAATAAATTGTGTATTGGATAACATCGCCTTATTCCTTTCTACGCGACAATATTTTTTATACAATATAAAGCCATACCATAATTAATTGGATTTTTTGCTTTACTTTTCAGTTTTTAAATTGTAAATTTAAGATTCTAGATTATTTAGAAGTCTTTTTAATTTATCTTTCCTTACTTTATAAATATGTGTTATCCACGATTCACACCATCTTCTATTTAAAATATCCAATTTTTATAAGTTTTAGTATTTGTACTTTTCAAATAATTGTTAAAAAATGCACAAAAGATGTATTGGATGAATTTAAAGAGTTCATGTGATATCTAGTTTAAATGGAACTTTGTTTTTAAATATTATAATAAAAACTGTTTTGTACTTATACATAGGAATATTTATTAATTTTAAAGTAAAAACAGCAGTTATAAACATATAGAGTTATTCATGAGTATTCAAATGTTAAAAATAAGCATTTAGGAAAAATGAAATGTCTACTTTACAAACTATGCAATTAATTTAGAATAGTCATAAGATCCACCTTGTACTTACTTGATTTATAATTTAAGAGCAAAACTGGGTATTTTTAAATGCAAAACTAGACATAGTTAACATTTTAAAAAACAAAGTTTACTTTTAAAATTTGTAACTGATCATTTAAATTTTCTTAAATTTTTGCACAAAAAATTGTAGAATTTTCATTAAATTTGAACATATAATGCAGAAAAATTACATTATTCGTAAAGAAAAAATTAGTATTTTACAAAACATATATAAAAAAATGAATTTTGAAGAAAAGGTACCTGAATCACATGTAGTTAGATCACATTTGCTTACAATTTTAAAATTCAATTTCCTAGCGTTCTATTTATCTAATTCTCATAAATAATACATCTACGGTTGCAGCAAAGTAAGCTTAATTTTTTTTAAAGTAAAAGGAAAAAAAAATGTAAAATGTGAAGTATTATTACGTGCTAGTTATTTTTAAAAAAACTTATACATGTACATTGGAATAATATGGAACTTGTATATTTGTGATGTTTGTTAAAAGAAGGATTAACTATGAACGTTTTATATATAGTACATGAACTCTTAAAACATTGTCTAATGTCAGAAAACCGAAACATTTATACTTATTCTAATTATTTAATCTCTTGGCAGAGAAATGAAGAAACTAAAAATCTATTAATATTGATTCAATATAAATATCCGAATACGCCAAAATCCATTGTTGTCTGCAAATATTCTTTATTCTGAAACTGAACGCAGTCCCTTCTTCATAATCTGTGATATGGATTTTCGACTGCAATGTAGTCGATCGCTGAAAAATATGTTAAATGTTGCGTTTTTCGAATAAAAGGATCAGCTTCCTCCCCTCCCATTTCTCACTCCCTTCCAAATGATAGATCACGAGGATAGGATAACTGGAGCGTGATCCTATCTATTTCTAGCTCTCCTGAATGATACTTGATCCCGATTTTTCGTTCCAGTTCCTTTCGATTCCCATTTTTAAAAACCCAATATTGAATTCGGGAACAAAACCCTCTGTTTGAAACGGAAATTAAAAAGAAAATAAAATGTATGAGGGCCACGAAGAAAATATAGGTCTCATACTTGAGCTGTTTTTGTCCCCTTCTCTAAATTTTGACTGATGGGGTTCTTATTTTTCTTCAACACTCAAAATTAAACTCCCTTAAAATGATTTTGGAATGAATACAAATATCTATGTATGAATATATGCTTGAAAAAACATTCTTAAGGTCACTGTGATTCATTTCTTATGGGTCACTTTGGAGGACAGCATGGGAAAAGGGTCTTGAGAAAAAAAAATGTAAGGTCAGTGCTGTTTTGTCATTAGCTTGTGTTCCGTGTCATTAGTGTTCCGTGAAGTCTTTTTTCATCGATTATAGCAAGAGTGCTATTCATGTGCCTTTTCATTTTCATTTAGAGCCAGATTTAAAAAAAAATTGAAATATTATATTTTCTGCGATCATGCAACTCAAATAAATTTACTGCATCTCTTTCGAGTCTTTTCATTAAGTGTTGTATTAAAAAATGGTAAGGAAAATATTTTTGGATTTAGAATGCAATAAGTGAAAATATCTTTCAAGCTTTTTCCTATACTGTTAGACTAATACAAAATTGAGCCGTTGAATTTTACAGTCATTGTACTCTAAAAAGCGAAAATATCTTTAATCTTTATCTCTTAAAGATGGAGAGAAGAAATGCGTATTTATACTCGAATCTAAGTCGCACTTTTTTTTCCAATATTGAAGTTACTAAAAATCAATTGCGGCATAGAATCGAATTTAAAAAATACGTCGGATGGGAAAATTAGAGTAATTTCAGATTCTGAACTATTTTACACTATTTTTCTGTTTCCACAAAGACTTATTGAGAAATTGGGGTGCGGCTTAGATTCAAGTAAACTCGTTACTAATCTGATGAATTTGTATGTTCATTCAATTTTAATAATTGAAAATATCTTCCAAGATTTGCCAGTGATTCTAGTTTGAAAAAGAGTTGATAAAAGTAGTTGCTTTTTTAAAGTGGTTCGATTCCAATAAACGAGTACATATTGAAGCCCTGTCATTTAGTGACTGAAAACTTTATTTTATTAAATTGTAGTTTTATTCTGGAGATCCATAATATTTCCTGAATATAATAATAATTGAACAATTAGGCATTGTAATTATAGAAATTTCTGAGTGTTATTACCTGAATATAATAAGAAACGAACAATTAGGCATTGTAAATCTAAAAATCTCTGAGTATTATTCCTGAATATAATAAAAAGTTAACAATTAGGTATTATATATAAAATACTTCTCTGATGCAGTCTAGAGTAGAGATTAAAAGATATAAAGGAAATATGTGTCGAAATAACAAAAACACACACACAAAGAAAACAGGAACTACGTTATAATTCTTAGTGATTTGTTGTGTAGTATGTAGCATTTGAGGAATATTTTGTGTCAGAGTATCAAATATACCTGTTGCATGCATGTTTTCGAGTAATTATGCTATGTTTCAGATTTAAATCAATATGAATGTAAGGAAAAGTTCAGAACTATAAAGTTTAATGAAATGTTTCAGAATGTATTGATAAATATTAATCTCAGATACATAACTGACATCTCGCAGGAATTTAAAAATAAAATATCAAAAGTTTATTGGAGACAAATAATTAGTTTTAAATAATAAAATGTATCTACAATAACATTTTAGCGGATAAAACAATTAAAAAATATTAATTTTTTTAAATTTAAATTATTTAATTATATTTGAAATAAAATTATATGTATTGATTTAATTATTTCTCTATTACAAAGTTATTAATTGTGTAAATTATTGTTGAATATGGATAAAGATTAAAATTTTGCTTATTATGTATTGAATCATTATGTGAGATATTTATTAAATTGTTTACTATTATTAAGTTATTGATCAGTATTTACTAAATTTTTATTTAATAGTGAAATATTTTTATCTTATAAGTTACTGATCTGTTTTTTTTTTAATTCTAAAGAGATTTTAAATTTTTAAGTTCAGCGATGTATTTTTTAAATTATGGAGAAAACATATTATACTCAGATACATAATGTTAACTGATGAAATAAAATATCAAAGTTTACTGTGACTGGATAATAAATCATGCTTTGTACGATTATTATATTCTTAAATAATTTTGTAATCCTTTGAAATATATAAGTTTCAAGGAGCCTGGAAAATATTTATGTCCGTGTATTTGACAAAAAAAAAGTAATAATTCTATCAAAATTCCCGTGAAATGATAATGAGAGAGTGAGCCAAAAAAGCGGGAAATCACAATTAAATCCTAAATATCATTAGCATCCTTTGGTACATTATGAGACCCATCAAACCCAGGGAGTGGGAAAAGTCATTCTCAAGGGCAATTTACAATTAAAGAAAGGTTCTTAAGAGAATGCCGAAAGTGGATCCTTGAAGTTCTAAACCATTTTATAAAGAAATAAATTAAATTTTTTAGACCGATCTGGAGAAAAAAATTCATTTACTTGAAATATTTTATTTGTTTTTTTTTAATTAAACACTTCTTTTAGTGTCGTAATGATTGGTAAGAAAAAATTATAACAATATTTTTTTAGCAGTCTCATTTAGTTTTAACCCGGCACTTCACACGCAGAGTATGTTTTAGCCACCGCCTCACTTTTTTCAAGATTTCTTCTAAACCTTTATCGTAAAATGAATAGTTTTTCGTATAGCTGACATTAAGGTCATATCCTTTGAGGAGGCCTTAGCTTATAGGCGAATTCTAAAGGCAAATTTTTGGAAACCGCCTCTTCGGGTATGTCATACCCGGCGCGTGAATCGTCGGTAAAGTTTTAAATGAATGAGGTTGCTTTAAAATCTTTCTTGTGCAATGACGTATTATTATAGTTATAATGAAGAAATATAATATTGAAGTAATTTAATAGATACAATATTTAATAGCTATAGTACATCAGTATTTTCGGATGATTTCAAAACTCTTTGTGAGGGTGATGAGGAAGAATCGAATGACGAAAAGTATAATAGCAACTATGATTCTTCTTCAGAAATATGTCCAGATAATTAAGACGAGGAAGCAATTATCGTCCTTGATAAAATGACCGAAACATATTCATTGGCTCGAAAATCTAATCGTTAGTCTATGACAGGAGTGGCCAACCTTTTTGGGAAGCGTGCCACAATCTGATACAAAAAAGTTACGCGTGCCACTTCCAACTTTTCCACCAAACTAAAAAATATACAAAAGTGCAAAAAATGTTACTTGTAGGCTTATTTACACCAAAAACATATTTTTAATTGCAAATTCTATATAGTGAAAATGTTAAAAAAAAAATGGTATAACAAATAAAACAAAAGTAGAAACATATTGTATTGTTGATAAATTTTTACAGGATCAGTCAGTCTAGCTTATGTAGAAAAAAAATGTAAGCAACTTGAAAAGCTTTATTTTTAAATTATTACTAAGCAATCACTACTTTCTTATAATGTGTCTTTTGAATTTGTAGTTTTTTTTTTACTAAATCCTCTATATTTGTATTGGTTCGTGAAGATGCTAAAAAAATTATGCGTTTTAGGTGCATATCAGTTAATTTTGAGCGATATTTTGATTTAATTACGTTCATAACAGAAAACATTTCTTCACAAACATATGTTGATCCAAACCTACAGCAATATCTGACCGCTAAATCATGTAAATTTGGAAAATTGCTTGGTAGAGCAAATTTCCAAAATTCGAAGCAATTCGGATCATTTACGGTTAAAATAATTTCCTTATGTTTGCTTTTCAGATTAATATGGGGCTATAGGTCAATAATTCCAATTTGTAAATGAGATGGGTAGCAATTAATGTCTTGAAGAGAAATCAAAAAAGGATTAGTGAAAAGTCCAGTATTTTTTATCATCTTTAAAATCCTCAAACCTGGCACTGAAAGAATCCTGCAAAATGGATATTAAATCTTTAAATCTATCATAGTTCGGATCATTACTATCTTTGGCTGATATTTCCTGCATAAATGGAAAATTAGTTAATTTTTCTCTCCAAATCCAGCCAAAAAAGCAAAAATTTGTTCACGAAAGAAAATACATGACCAATTAGGGTAGGAAAAATACAATTTTTTTCCCTGTAATCTTAAATTTAAATTGTTTAAATTTTCCATTATATCGGTAAGAAAAGCTAAATCCCACAGCCAATTTTCAATCATGTGGAGCGAGCATTCACTGGGCAGTTCATCGTTTTCTTCCAGATATTCTAAAACACATTCCCTCAAACTCCAAAATCTCGCAAGTGCGCACACTACAATAAAGAAGTAACTCGCCTTTTTCTTCCGTTTCTGCGGGGGAAAGCGTACGAAATATTTGTTGATTCAGTGCACGAGCTCATATTTTGTTGATACAGCGCACCATGGGGCCAACACCGAAAGACAAGTTTAAGTCCTTGGCACAAAGAGCTCCTTGATGAGTAATACAATGATACTTGAAAACTTTTCTTCCCAAATAATTTTCAAGCAATACAACAAAACCTTTTAATCTGCCAACCATGCAAGGCATCTGTGTGCAAACACTGTCTAATTTTATCCATTCTACTTTGTTAACTTCAATTACATTTTTACGTTTCTTAAAAATATCTTCACCTGTAGTTAAAACTAGTTGGCACAAATCAAGAAGTTCTTCCACAGTATCAAAATGATTGTTCGTGTAACGCACAAAGGTGCTTAACTGCGCATTGTCTGTGATATCACAGCTTTCTTTCAAAGTTAACGAAAAATATTTGCAATTTCGTAGTCCAGAGACAATTTGCATTCCAACATCCTGGCCCATGTCATCTATACGATGCATGACTGTATTTCTAGACACAAAGCTATTTTATCAACCATATTTTTGACATTTGTATCACCGACATTTTGGGCGAAAATTAAAAGGTTACATTTTATCATCTCCTCTCCGTCAGAATATGGTTTGTTCTTGCGGGGTAACAACAAAGAAAGTTCAAAAGAAGCCTTCACAGTGGTTTCCATTTCGTCATTTTTCTTCTGGAACAAAGATTGTTGACCTGCTAAAGATTTCTTTTTTTATTGATAAATTCCGTTCTACAATTTGATCCAACAGGATATTTGCTGTTGAAATCACTATGCAGTTGTTTGAAATGACGGTCCAAGTTAAGGTAAGTTGGTACCCCTATCCCGCTAATGTTAAATTGAGCATTTTTATGTGCCTTTTTCTCATAAAATATTAAATGTACAGACTTAAATTTTTTTCTGTATATTAATTAGACTTTTTATTTAAACTGAAGTGAACTTTTTCAAATATATTGTTTAGTTTTTTCAAAAACTTTCATCGTAATGTATCACTATGAATTTTTTGAAAAATGTCATTTTTTTTCACGATAACTGACTTTTACAAAAATATTATAGGTATATTAATAAAAGTTCACTTCAGTATATATATTAACATATCAGTAAATTCAGTGAAGATTGCAAGTGCTTCCGTTGAATAGGTTCTGAGAAAATGGTACACGCATTTTTAAAAACACCGTTTTGAGATAATTGCATTTTTATTATAAAATGTCACCATCAAAAAAATTATGAATTGCAATCTGTATTTGCACTATTTTTTTAAATATTAGCTTATTCTCAATAACTTTTAAGACTTTTTACTTATGTCTTTTACTTAGATTTCTCAGAAAATACAAGTATAGCATTTTTCACTTTTAATCTATCGAGATATTTTATAGCATTTGCATCATTTTTCTGAAATTATGCATCAATTTTTGAAGAATTTTCTGTTCTGATACATTACTGTCATCCAAGCTGACTATAAGCATCATAAATACCATGTAAAAATGTGTCAATACATGAAAATATGGCTTTGGTAATACATAATTATACGACATTTCGAAAAATTTCATTAGTGTTTTATAAATTTACATGTAAACACAATTTCTTAAAGTATCAGAATTAAAAGGATTCTTAAAATATTACATAAATGGTATCCAAAAGAACAACAAGAAAACTGATTTTATGTTTTTAAACATGAAATTTGTGTATTTTTTGCATGTAACAAGTTTAGTGCAACGAAAAAGGGCATTGCATTTTGGGATATATTTATGTACCTTTTACTATGAAACTTAAGAAAACAAAGCTTAAAAATTTGTGTACATTAAATAAAAGTTTATCTTGTACAGAAGTGAATTTTTTTTTTAAAATTTATCTCAGCCTGTTTAAAAATGTAATTTTTGCACAGTAGAATAATGAATTTTATAAAAATTTTCCTTTTCTATGTTACGACATCTGCTTTTTAGCTAAATGTCTGAGGAATATCTCAAAAATTTCACTTCAGTATATATAATATATATGCAATATAAAATAAATATTTTCAGTTCATGCATACAATTAATTTTTGAGAAAGAAGACACAAATTAAAAAATATAATCTATATAAGACAGTAATACATGATTATATGGCATTTCGAAAAATTTCTTTAGTGTTTTGTATATTCACATGTAAACACAATTTCTTTAAATATAAGAATTAAAAAGATTATATAAATATTACATAGATAGTATCCAAAACAACAAGTAAACTATTTTTGTGTTTTTAAACATGAAATTTATGATTTTTTTTGTATGTAACAAGCTTCATGCAACGCATTTTGAGATATATTTGTGTGTGCATTAAATAAACATTTATTTTTATACAGAAGTGAAATCTTTTTTTAAAAAATTGAACAGCCTGATTAAAAAAATAATTTTTGCAGAGTACAATAAGGAATTTAATAAAAATTTTCCTTTTCTGTGTTACGACATATGCTTTTTAGCTAAATGTCTGAGGAATATTTCAAAAATTTCACTTCAGTATACACAAGAATATATATGAAATATAAAATAAAAATGTCCAGTTCATGCATACAGTAAATTTATAGAAATGATAAAACACAGTTGAGAAAAGAAAATTTTCAGAAAACAGTAGCTTTTATGTAAAATTTTACCTCTTTAAAAAGATCTTGCACTGTAGCCGGTTTTTACCTTATTTTTCTTAATATTATCTTCTTTTCTCTTTTCTAATTTTCTTTGATCATCCAGAAAAAGCATGCTTGCTTTCATTAATTTTTCTCTATCGAGAGTTTTCATGGCACTTACCAAATATTCTCCAGTTCCTACTGCCATTTACTGAAGTTTTTGTTAATTTGGATACATCACCATTATTAAAGGAAAAAACAGCATTATAAACACCAAGTGAAAGTGTTTCAATGTGCACAAATGTTGTTTTGGGAACCTGTGATAAAATGACATTATGAAAACTTTCATTCGGGTTTTGTGTTTTCTCGATGCAAAAATTATCTCAACAGATCAAGCTGGGAAAGATATCTAAATATAGAACTCATTGCTACTACAACAGCAACCGGAAGACTTTTTATGTTTGTAAGACTTACCCGATTCTTCAGCCTGTTTATATCCACTTCATGAATTTTCACCAACAGGTCAAAAACAATGTTTTTATGTGCCCATTTTTTTCATATACAATATTTCGAAAGAATATTGACATCTATCACCTTACCTGTATCAATGCTGGTCACAGTAACTGCACCATTTGATGATGTGTAACCGTGTTTCTGCCATGTCCACAATATTATTATTACCTTCATTTTCACAAATAGCTTCCCTCGCAGCATTTTGAATAGACTCCTCGTAAACAAGTTTTACATCATTTGAGATTCGCTTACCGTAAGGAGAAAACCTTGTAGGTGGTTGCCGAAGATTCATTATGCTGCAAAACATTCTCCCAGCTTCTGCACATCTTCCAATGGAACACGCAGCATATACAAACCTGGTATTTATTGTGGCAATTTGCATTCCTTCATGAATATTTAAAAAAGAGAATTCTACATCATATGGACAAACACAACATTTCAGGACAAATTTGCAGCCCAAACTTACCTTTTAAATCTTGCATGTCTAAACCTCTTTTACACATTTTACAATGGAAATTCTTGAAAGCAAATGCAAGAATATTTTAATTCATGATGGTATTTTTAATACTTACTTTAATAAGAAAAACTCTAATCCAACTTTATTTTCCACATGTCTCCTTTGAGTCATGTGTATGTCAACCTTGAGGATATACATTACTCTTTTAGTATTTGAAGTACTGTTACTCTCTATGATTATTGAACTATTACTATGTTACCTTCTTAAAATCCCGTAAAGCACCTTCTTCATCCACAGTATACTTTTATGTTTTTTATGTTTAGCCAATAAAGAAACAAAAACTTTGAAATTTCAAAATTTCCGAATTTTGGAAATTTTATATATTCAATTTAAAAACCCAAACACACACGATAAAAACGTGTATGCGCTCCAAAATAGGTAAACAACCCTGACGGTTACGCTTGCAGTTAATCTACAGTTAATTGCGTATGAATAAATAAAACAGAGAGTGGCTTTGGAAAAGCTTCCCAGATTTAAGAGGTCAATGTTTACATTTCTATCTGTCAAAGGGGGCGTGGCTAATCAGCTGATTATTTTTTGAAAATCATTTTAACATACTTTTAATTAGTAAAATGGTAAGTACGGTACATCATTGGAAAGTTCCTGATTTGGGGATTTTAGAAATATCAAAAACTCAAAATCGACTTCCCGAAGGTATTTACCCTACTGACTCCCCTTAAATTCTATTGGAACTGCTATACAAATTCCACATATCAAACAAACAGGCTTGGAAGCATTTTGAAGTGTAAACAAGTAGTGTTCTTCCAAGACAAATGTAAAATCATGTGCTGCAATATGCTCTTAAAAAAATTTTTTTAAGCAACGATGCTCTACACTAAAATCTAAAAACAATTTTAGAAAAGGAAAAAAAGCTTAACGTCTTCCTAAACAGAGTTTATAATCGACTGAATCTGGCAGGTAGAAAAAATTTGCCGATGTTACGCTACAAATTTTCTACACTCCGAATCCAGTATTTTGATTAGTCATGGATGCAAGTTCTCACTCCCTGTTCTTCATAAAGCGGCTACTTTGTTCAGATAGAGTTACTTCTACCGTATCAACAATTGCTCTCCTAATATATTGCAGAATTACTTCTTGACATAACAGAAATCGTAAATAGCCAACACCTTCGGAAAAACCTTTTTATCTGACATCACGCTGACAGCCAATAGCTATAAATGCTAAACTTCAGCACTGGAAGGGAAAGCTGAAATTCGAATGGAAATCCGAGATGTTAAAAATTAACCGCCCCCGAGAGAGGGTGACTTTTTGGGCAGATTCGACCGTCCGAGAAAGAGAGAATTTATATGTTTTTAGCCTCACGCTACTCAACACTTTTCTCGGAACTTTAGAATGCCGTGGAATTGTAAGTAAATGAGCAAGATCTCATTTTTGGCGCTATACTGAAGAAAACAAAAAATCTTGCATAGCGCCTTTAAAATCTCATGCAGAAAATTTCTGTTTTTTACATATTATCTTTATGATAATTTTCTATTGTACTTCAATTAATTCAGTAATATTTTCATAAAATATTTGTAATTTTTCAATAAGCCTTCGCGTGCCATAGTTACGACTCCCGCGTGCCACGGGTTGGCCACCCCTGGTCTATGACAATATTTTTTATGTTGGTGAATGTTGGGGCAGTAAATGCTCAAATTATTTTTTTGAGTAATCGGAAACCACCTTCTAAACTTCGAACCAAACGTTGGTTCTGAAGTGTTTTGGATTACGATTAACAGAAGAAAGGAGGGGAAAAAAACCGCAAGCAATGCTTCTCGACGAAATTTTAAAAGATAAATTTAAATCCAGTGAAAACATCACACTCACTCGCGGCGAAGACTAAAGGAGTGTATAACAATGTACTGAATGCCCTAATAAAAATAACAGAAAAACTAAATTTACTTGTGAAAGATGTAATAAACAAATTATATGTCCTACTTTTCTTAATTTTTCAACTTGTATGCAAATTTTATGGTAAAAACAGAATGTAAACCCCTTTGGGTATGAGATACATTGCGCGTGAAGTTAAGGTCGTTTTTTTCGCGCATGAAGTGCCGGGTTAATAAAAATATGTAAGAAAGAGATTTCACCATTTTAAGGTATTAGAGAAAGTATATAGAAAATCGTTGATTTTTGTTACAGATAGTTAAGTGGCCACTAAAACCTTGTGAGTATGACCTGAACATCATGGGTTCAAGACTGAAAACCAGTAGCCGCAGTAGTCCTGAAGCCAAGAAACGAACTCTTGGCTGGCATGTCATGAGTTCGAGCCTAGAACCACTTAAATTCCCACCATCGAAAAGGGACCAATGCTCGTTAAATATGTCGAGGCTCATACGTCCTCCCGTTTGCATGGTGTGGAAGTTAGGAGTTAATTATAGTTAGGTAAAAAACTAACCTACATTGTAAATTAATATAACAGAGAGAAATCAGTGATTTCAGTTCACGTTACTTATTTGAAACGATAAACTATTCTCTTAAAATGTAAGAAAATAAATTTAAATCTTTTCTTTCTATTCTGTTATGAATTACATGAAAAGAAAACCTTCATGAAAATACGTATTATCATTTTTTTCAATAAAAAACATATTTTTCCTAAAAATTGAGAAATTTATTAAATTTAAATGTTATTGAAATACCGTATCTTTCCATTTACAATTCCATTAGCAAGGGAAAACTTTAAAAATATGATTTCGTCCTCTTAAGTTTTGGGGTGTGTTTTGAATGCATTCAAATATATACTATAAAAAAGTAATTTAAAAACAATTTTTTAAAGTCAATTCCTACTTAAGTCAACAAAAAAATTATTTAAGTTACTTTTTATTAAATAGTTGCTATTAATATAAATATGTATACATATGACAGAATTACAATATTAAGTGACAAAATAGAGAGAAAGTGATTTTCCTCGCAATTTTCCATTTTCCTTTCTGTATATGGTGTTGGACTGTTTTCTAAGTTTTTAACAATTTATCCATTAATTAAATTTAATTATTCTAATAAAATAGTGTTGTAAAAAATAAATCACTTTCTCTGAAATTAGGTCACCCCAGCTGGCCATCCCACGATCATTGGATTAGAAGTTCAACGCGCTATGCATTGCGCGAAAGGGACACAAGGAACGATTTTAATTTCTATATATGCTGCTGGACTATCCTTTTTGTTTGTTACTATTTTTTTTTTGTAATTAATGAATTAATATTGGGAAAAACTATAAATGTCATCCACTAGAAGTTTAAAAAACTGTATTTGAATAGAGAGTATTTTATTAACGATTGAAAGTTTGAACAATATATATGTATATAATATATATATATATATATATATATATATATATATATATATATATGTCGTGTTTTTCGAGTGAAGATCAAGCAATTTTCATTTAACCGTCTTTATTCCATGAGATCATATTGTAATCTGTTTGTAAGAGAGAGAGAGACGGACACGTGTTAACCATATGAAAAGGCGGCCCCCTCAAAAGCCAGATGTCTTCAAGTATATGTCTTATTAAAGAGGTATATTTGAAATTCTAGGTAATAAAAATTAATGGTAGGAGCGGCGAAGATGTTAAAAAGCCATGTGTTATATTTTCCC
>BMAO01010025.1:27120-60029 GCA_019973975.1 Trichonephila clavata
TTATTTTCATGTATTGTTGATTAATTTGGACTGACAATACAATAATTTATTAATTTTGTTCCATTGTCCTGATCAGGATTATCAGATTAACTATTTCCCATTTCCAGATTTTAAGGACTACTTGATCAAATTTCTAGGTTTTGTGACTGATTTCAGATCACATTTCAAGATTTGAAGCACAATCACAGGGTAATATTTTCTGTGACTCTAGTGATCACCCAGATTTGGTGGCTACTAGAATATGAGAATTGATTCATAGGTTACCGGATTAAATAATTTCTCACAACCTTCGATACAAAAATGTATTTTATGTCTAATAATGATGCAAGTTTTAAAAGAATATTGAGCTCTTTTAGTGAAAATAATATCCATGACTTAACACCTTCTTCTGCAAGGAAATATTTCAAACTTAGCTAAAACCGATTTCTTTCAGTTTAGCTGATCCTACATTTTAAAATGGAGTCACTGGACGCACTGATAGGATGCCAATGGGTATTCCAATTTAAAATGACGCATTATGATTGTTACATCAATGAATAAATGATAGCTAAAACTAAAAAGCAAGCTGTTATTGTAGATCAAACAAAATGAAAGGATAAATTATAGTTTAAAAGTTAAAACATGCTTTATAGCGAATCGAGCCAAAAGTAAAAATTATTCTAATATAAGAATAAAATGATTAACATAAAAGCGTGGTGTGCTTGTACTACATTTTGCCACTTAAATCTGCATTTCTTGAATAGAACTGGTAAGATATTATAACAATTGATATCGAGCATCCTAATACTACCATACGACACACTTTCTGCTAATTATTTTATTCTGAATATTTTTATTTTTAGCCTGATCTACTGTAAAGCGTTGTTTTATTAGCTTTTAAACTATAATTTATTATTGCATTCTACGAAAATTGAAATATAAATTCATGGACACATATCAATTTAAGATCCTTAAAATCTTTTAAATTATTTATTTAATTGTATCTGATTAAAAAGATTTATAAATGGGAGGAATAATAATGGAATGAAAGATATAGGGTGGAAAGGAAATAAGAGTTGAGGATGACTAAGCGGTTTGATAGAGAGGACTCCGTGTTTGAAATGAAGAGCAAACTACGTGATTGCTAAGAAAGTGTTTCAAGAGTTTAGTTTAATTAAGGAACGATATGGAAGAAGATTATTAAAAAGATTCATTAATTCGATTCAGACGTAATTGAAGATATCCTGATTGAAGACTCTTCATAGATTCTAAATTAGTTTCCAAAGTTCATTCTGAAGAAGATATCAGGTCTGTAATTTTAGATTGGCATTTAAATGTGTAGTTTGATTGTATGCGTTATTCCCTCGTGATATCAGTTAGTATTCCGCTGTCCATAATTGAATTGATCGCACCTATGATAATTTTATTCTAAAGGATTATTAATAGTATTTATCCAAGGAAATAAATAACTGATTTATTATTTTAGTCATTAATATGAATCCCAAGTATATCCAAACATAGATATGCAAAGGTAATTAATATCCCTAGGTAGTGGGAGACTACGACATCATGCGCCCAAACGAAATACTGAATTAAGAGCAGGTGCAGATTAGAGTTTTGCCGAGTTATTTTTCGGGTAAAGAAAATGTGTCTATTTATCAATATCGATGACATAGCTACTATGAAATACCGGCGAATCTATCGTGCATATTTAAAAGGTCATTTAACGGGGAGCGTTAATGGTTTGAGGTCATCGGCTTCGAGTGTAAATGAAGAAGCGACTGCATTTGGTAACACTTAAAAGAAATATCAGATAGTTTTCCGGTAATACGAATAAACTGAGCTAGAAGCTCAGTTTTTCGTCAAACAACGGAGAGGTCAAGCCCTGTCAGACTTTATTTTCAACCGTTAAAAATACATAAAACCTTGGAATTAAATTATGATGAGATAAAGTTGATTGATCACATAGTAATGCGACTAGAACCCCAAATAATGATTATTTAGGTTCGAAACCACAACGAAAACTCAATTGATAGAGTTGGTAGACCGGTATGAGGAACGTCATAACTGCAGGGAAAATCAGGTTCGAGTACACTTTGCTAGACGAAGTTGGGATGAGTAGGAATCCTGAGAAAGAAGGAATAATAGAAATTGAGAGATACTGGGTCGGAAATACAGTCAAAATGATCAAAGAGGACTGAAAATAGTAAGCGCGAATAATTTTCTCGTCGTAATTATCAAATCAAGGATCTGAGGTGAAATCGATACAATCAGCCAACTAGAGAACAGACCGGTATCAGAACCGTAGATGGTGGTTAGATTATCAGGTCCTGATGATCCAGCAAAGCAGAATTGAGGCGTTGATTGCACAGAGAAAGGCAAAGAAATGCCAATTTAAATCCCTCAAGACTGTATTGAGTCAAATCCTCCTAATAGAATTAGACTTAATTCATTATGATTATCACCAGTTGAACTCTGTATGTGCCGATTGTTGCATGATACTTTTAAAGTGCTCTGGGATACAGGTGCGAAATATTATTTCAGAAAACGTACCGTCATATTTTTCTTCTGTCCTTATAAAAATCGTTAGCTGAAGTAGTTACAGCTCAAGGGTCACAGTGCAGAAATTTAGGCACAGCTGAGTTGAGAATTAAACAAGAGAATCTTCGAAGTTATGGAAGTTTCATGTGATTGCTGAGTAACATCCATGCATCCTTGGGTGTTGATTTTGGCGTCATGAAAATTACTTTGATTTCCTGTCTGTTGTTAATCATTCGGATCTGCAAATTGAGAAATTGGCAATTTTTGACGAACCGGTACGATAGATTTATTAAGGACTAGCTAAAGGCAGGGCAAAACTAAAGTTGGCGAAATTTAATGTAGAATGGGAACACTGCCCAGGTAATGCAAAATTTAGTAGCTGATATGTTGTCTAGAAACCTGCTGGAGAGTGATGAGGAACCAAAAGTGTCTTGTGTGGTGATTAGATCGTTAGTATTATCTCTAGAGAACAGTTAAGAGAGGAACAGAGAAATGACCCGGAGCCAGTATATAATGAGGTTTTGGAAAATCCAACGATAGTTCTACACGAATCGATCTGCAAAATTATCCAATGACTTAAATCGTTGACGGTTTGCTAGTATTATGTACATACACCATATTTAGGTGAATTATGGCATTATACCCAAAACATTACGTAAAGATGTTATGAGAATTTCATGACTCGCCATGGCAGGTCACGAGGCAAAAGAAACCTACTTAAAATTAAAGGACGCGTTATTTTCCGCAACATGAGGAAATACATTTATAAATATGTAGCAACCTGCGACCAATGCCAAAAATTAATTATAAAAATCGATTACCAGCTGGTCAATTAATTTACACAACGAATTTTCCGAATGAAATCGTGTCTTAGATTTGTTAAATTACACCAACTAGTCCAGAACGTTATGGGATTTATTTTAGTAAATTACCGATAATTTTTCTAAATGGGTTGAAATAGTTCCTTATGAAAGCTTCTGATAAAGCACCGCCAATGCATTTTGAAAATTATATTGCGTTATGGAGCTCTGTTAAATTAGTCACCGACAACGGTCCCCAAATGATATTCGAAGTTTTTGAGCAAGTGTGTCGCAGACAGTACATAAACACGTTAAAACTGTGGTATATCGTCCACAAGCTAATCAAACAGAAAGAGTTAATGCACCTTTAAAAATGATTTCCGAGTTTTGTCGATAATCGCACCACCTCGGGATCAATTCTGCAAGAGTCTGGCTGGCGCGATTAGACAGCAGTACATGAGACAACGGGTAAACACCGGCGGAATTATTTTAGGTCGAAATTCTGATCACCCTTTCAGAAATTAGTTATGGTAACTGATGGATCAGATTTAGTTTGTGGAACATAGAAAGGTTGTTTGAGGAGGCTAGAGTTCATACAGCGCCAGCAAGAGAAGTGGCGAAATATTATAATAAAAGAGGCGAAAATAATGTGAAAGTTGGTGATCTAGTATTAGTTCAAACTCAAACGTTAAGTCTTAAATGTAAAAATAGTAGGTAAATTTATACAAAGTTTGAAGGCCCATATAAAGTTCTGAGTGTAAAATAATAATAATTTAGTAATATTAAAATTTGGTAAAGAATAACGGCTAAGGTGGACCAGGTGAGAATTTAACACCAAAGAGAAGACAGTGTTGCCGAGTCGAAAATAACACTGCAGTGATCATGGTGCAGTGACAATCAGGTCAGATGATGCGCAATGTCATTGGTGCAACGGAGAATGATAGGTGGTCGTAAAGGATCGAAATCAGGAATGTAAATGGTAGTAGAGACATATTGCGAATAGACGATGGAGTGAGGAGAAAAACGGACGGACGGAATCTACTGTTTTCGGGGGTGGCGCGAGCAATTTCAGGAAAAGGGAGACTTATACACTGAGAGAAGAGGAAGGCCTGAATCCTTGTATGAAACGTACAAAGAAGAGACCAGAAGCCTGGTAGGTAGACGGTGAGAAAAGAAAGATTTCGTCAATGTCCTTCGTCCATCCAGAAACGTTATAGAAAGGTAAGAAAAGAAGTTCTGAAAGAGCAGTTCCAGGACCATCCCACAGATTCAAGTACAAATGACCTCATCAGGAAAGGAGCTGTCCATACAATCTTCGAGCCGACGTCGAGTGGACAACAGCCAAGTTCCAGTTCTCACAGAAGAAAACAACGCTCAGCAGGAGCATATCAACTTCAACGGACTGATGGAAGAGGAGACCTGTGAAGGCCGGATCGCAGAGTGGACAACCCCAGACAAGCTCATCCAGCACAGAAGCCATGGTGGAGACAAAGCCTATGCAGATTGGATCTTAAAGACTAGTCAGGTTGTATAATTCTAATTTGTTTATTTTCCTCCGACAGACAATTCGGAGTATTTTCCATGTGGGCTAGTTTAATTTTTGTAGTTAACGGGCCAAAAGCAAGTCAATTGAGTTGTGTGCATTTTTCATATCGGTTGAAAAGACTTTTGTATTTAATTTTTCCAAATTGTGGAAAACATTTGTTGAATTGTAATTGTTTTGTTACACATTAAAGACGTGGCTTTTATATGTGAGATTACTTGTATTGTTTGTTGTGGCCATATTCTATGTGTGTATATTTTGTGTGTAATTATTATGATGTATAAGTAGTGTCTGGGTTTCTAAGGGCGTAATTAGGAATACTAACAAAAACATTAACAGCGCAGTTACTGATTGGGAATTTTGAAAATGAAACTAGATAAGGTTATTTGTTATTAAACTATATATAATATAATGTATGCCATATTTTATGTCAACAAGGAGGTTGTATGTTCTGGCATTTAATGTCATGTTTTAGAAAATTCGACAAGGTTTCCTTTCAGGGCAGCAGTCCCTGAACATAGTGGAGGTGGATGAAAGTTTGATAATGTAAGAAGATACTGTTGTAAATTTTTATATTTATTAGCACTTAAGCAAAGTGCATGATCAGGTTTTTCCTTGAAAGGTTTTCCTGATCTGCCCGAATGGGATGCACTGTAGAGAACCTAAAACATGTACAAGAACAATAAATTGAAGTGGAGTACCCCTTTGAGTAATCATTTGTGTTAGTTTAATTTAAAGTTTCAATTTAGAGAGTTAAAACTTTCTACAAGTTCACAGACTTGTATGCTATAAAGTTCGTGAGTTAACTCTTTACGTTCAGGCATTCTAGAGTAGCCAAAATATTTGTGCAGGTTCAGTAAGGTTTTCTAGATGTTAGGTAAATTGCTGAACTCTTTGCAGGTCGTTTAGACCTTCAATAAGCCGGGCTTTTTCTCGGAGGTTGTGGACGGGTACATGCTCACCTTCAACCTTCTTATACACTTTTAAATTGTATTTATTTTGACCAATCCTCGCTGAGAGCTGAAAGTGACTTATGCAAATAAGATAGTTTGCCGAAGAGTCTGAAAGAGATATAAAAGGAGAAATGAACAAGAGTTGAGATGACTACGGTTTGATAGAGGAGGACCCGTGTTTGAATTGAAGAGTAAACTACGTGATTGCTTAAGAAAGTGTTTCTAAGAGTTTAGTTTAATTAAGTGAAATTTGATAAAGGGAAGAAGATTTATTGAAAGATTCATTAATCTGATTCAGACGTAATTGAAGATATCCTGATTGAAGACCTTCATAGATTCTACTGTTTCAAAGTTCATTCCAAAGAAGATATCGTCTGTAATTTTGTAGATCAGCATTTAAAATGTGTAGTTTGATTTTGGCTCATTCCCCTGTGATATTCAAAGGCATTCTGCTGTCCATAATTGAATCTGGATCGCACTCCATGATAATTTATTGTTCTTAAAGTTAATAGTGTATTTGATCCCAAGGAAAATAAGAATAACTGATTTATTATTTTAGTAGTCATTAATTATGAATCCTACATATCCAAACATAGATAATATGCAAAGGGTAATTAATATCCTAGGGTAGTGGGAGACTACGACAACTATAGCTAAATTGTAAAATTAATGAAAAATATAGGGATGGAAATTTTCCTTTCATTCCTGACAAAGTGTGTCCTTCAGATATTTTTCCCTACATTTCCAGTGTGTAAGATATTTTCAACTTGGTTGATTAAATAACGATAGTGAATAATAAGTAAAAGTTTTTTGAAATGAACAAAAGAAATTTTCCACAATAGTTTTGTTTAGATCAATACCATATTTTTCCATCTATGTTCAAATTTCTATCTCGAGTTGCATGTGCTATTTTTCAAACGTTTTCCATTAGATTTAAAGTAGTTATATTAACACCATTTCTAAAAATTTCTAGATGAAAGAAAATTCTAAAATTAAACTCTCAGTTTAAAATTACTTAAATTTATGTTTTACGAAGTAAAAATTGTATAACGAAGTGCAGTCTTTCAGTTAGGAAAACAACACATAAATGGATTTAAATAGATATGCTTGGATAATTTTAATTGTTTTACTTCAAAATATTTCAGAAATATTTTCACTCCATTTGTAAATTACATTCTCAAACTTCGTCATAATTGACATTTTCTTTAATTATGAAAATTAACTCGGGCAAAAGAGAAAATTATTTCATATACATTTTTAGTCACGTTCATTATGTATCGAACTGTCAATTTTAGAAAAATAACTGAAGCATTTCTCTATTATTACCAATCTAGAAATCAAATTCGTATCATCAACAATAGAACTGAATGTCTTTGAATAAATTTTACTACTCAAGATAAAATATTTTCAAATTCAATTCAATACTTGGAAATATAATTCCAATGTACTTTTCCCGTTAGTTTGATCACGGGGCATCACAAGTTGTTGTTTATATCGCCAAGATGGGCGATAACATTACAATATGGTTATCTTGATATTTTTATCGTCTGGCGATGTATGCTATGGAGATAACGTATATTAGAAATAATTTTATTGTCTTGTTCCCGCGGTAATCCTATTAATTTGTGATGATTTTATTTCTGTTTTTACAGTTTGTCCATTTTCATTGCAACTGGTTCAAATTATATTTCAGTCTCTAGTTTTATTTAATGCTATTTTCGAATATGGATATTTTGTCATTGGTGAGAATCAGGATATTTTTAAAGAATGAGGTTAAATTATTAATTATCTTATAAATCGTTTATTTTCAATTTATTTTACTTTAAAATGTTTTTCTGCTCTGTTCGATGAAACTGGTTGAAGAAATTTGCAGTTTTGGAACATAGCAGCTTTCAGTACTTTTAGTTGCCATTCATTATCAATTTTAATATACATTATGTAATTATTTTTATTAATGTAAAATACAAATGATTAGAATGTAATAATCATATAATATACGTTATTGTAATAATTGTTATTTTGCAATTATTACATGTTATTTATTTTATTATTTTCTATTTCTAAGTATTGGTGTTATTTATTGCCATTATTTTATTAATTATTATATACAATTATTTGTTGTTTTTATAATTATGTTAAATGAGTATTCATCTGTACGATTCTTATTTATATTACAATAGGATGATTATTCTTTTTATAAATCTATTAAAATTATATTACGTGATTTATTATTATATAAAATAAAAGTACTAATCTATGAATATCTAATAATTATTACTATTTAGTATTATATGAATATTATATATAATAATTTATAACATTATATTACAAGATTATTGTATACTGCATAATATTAATATTAGTAAATATGGTTTTTATAATATTGATATTAATTATTTATTGATCTTGGTTAGTCTCAATCTATTCAAATTCTTCATTTGAAATCGATTTTAATGTTTTTCAAACAGTTCTTAAAATTATTTTCCGACGAGTTCACTGCTAGGCCGCCATCTTGAATTTCATTCCATTTATGCATGCGCTGCTTGGCGTGATTCTCTTATCACGCCAAACAGCGTTTATGCGCCCTGCCCGTGATATCAAACTAGTTCCAATAATCATATTTTTGCCTAAAATATTTTTCCAAAGCAAAAAGGACAAAATATCATTATTTTGAAAGTTTTGTATTTTATATCACTGGATTGTAGCGGTGCTTGTAAAATCTCACCTCAACAACTATGAACTTGAGCCGACTGAATATAAATCTAATTTTACCTTTCTGTGGTAACTCATCTCAAATCGTTTGCTAATTAGTAAATCTTAATTTAATGAGATTAAAATATGGAATTTTAAATAAAGTTGTTATATTGAAAATATTGTGACTGATCTTTCTGACATGGTACAGTCATAAAGGTTACTTCTACATACATAAAAAACATCCGTAGGTAAGCAAATTTATTCATTCTTATGTTTCTTTCGTTTACTTATATTTTATAAATGTCAACCAACTTATTACTTAAAATTATAACTTGTTTCAAAAGTATTCGAAACCTTAAGCTTGGGAATGATACAATTTTAAGTAATACAAGATTTTTATTAATACGAAATTAAATAAAGAGAATAAATTATATGAATCCAATAGAAAAAATTAAACAAATGCATTATAAAACATTCATAATTAAAAATAATTAATGCAAGGCAAAAAAAATACTGAAATTTTTCGAAAACTAAATTTTTTTTTATTTATAACTTGCATTTTATTCCTAATACTAATAATAAAATACAGCAATAAAATAACGATGAAAGTACTGAGTTAATCTACTCTTTTAAAATATCAGCGAAAAGAAAAATATCACATGAACTTGATTTTCAAATTGTTTGTTTTTTCTTAAGTTTTTCGTAATGAGAAAAGTAAAATGTTAAATTTTTGCTCAAATACAATTAATATTGTATTTTATCGAATTAGATTTTTATCATATAATACTAGCCAAAATTCTTTAAAGCATCATTGTTTCAAATTCACGAAAATAAATTCAATAAAATGATACACAACATTGGAGGATAAAGAATATTACATATTTATGCCCTCAGTTTCGAGGTGAAATATCCAGCTTCAAAAACATTTATAAATGACTTAAAAAAATAATTGATTGTTAAACCCTACTATAACATAAAAAGGGTTCTTTTTTTGCAAAGAAGTTTTTTAGTAATTCATAAGCAACTGAATTATTTGTAATCTTTTAAGTAAAATGTTAACTATTTGCACAATTTTGATTAATATTAGTTTACAGATTAGATTTTCATGACACAAATAATAATAATAGAAAAAAATTCTTCCTTCAAATACAGTTTTAGAATTCCTTTAAGAAAATTCTTGCTCTGAAGATTTAGAATTGCCCACTGTAATTGACTTTTTCATAATAATTTCAAAAATGAAATATTATGTGTTCACATGGAATAACACACATCAGGAATTTTTGTCACGACCTACTAGAAAAAGAACAAATTAATATTTCTTAGATGTTATTCTTTATTGAAAAAAAATTGACTCTTATAAAGAAACAAGTAATATATAAAAAAAAATTAAGTCAAATCCTACTTAGATCAACAACAAAACAAAAAAATTATTGTAGTTACTTTTTATTAAATAGTTACATTATATAAATATGTATATACATATGACAGAATCACAACATTAAGTGACAATTAATTTTTATTAATTATCATTAAAGTATTGCATTATCATCCAAAGCAATCGTGTACATAAAATTTCAGTTCAACTGTTCAGCTTTGAAACTTGAGAAACCAAAATCTTTTAAAGTTTTGACCCAAGTCGCTAAAAATGAAATCAACGCGTGGCTGTATCTGTAATTCTTCAAATAATTCATTTCAGTCAACAATTTTAATTAATTATAATTAAATTATCGTATTGTTACCCAAAACAATAGTGTATAGAAAATTTTAGCTGAAATGAGCGCTTTTAAATGTGAGGAAAAA
Organism: Trichonephila clavata; assembly: GCA_019973975.1. NCBI lineage: Eukaryota > Metazoa > Arthropoda > Arachnida > Araneae > Nephilidae > Trichonephila > Trichonephila clavata. Next base: position 37,431 of record BMAO01010025.1, read on the forward strand.
AACCTTTTTAAGTTTTGACCCAAGTAGCCAAAAGGGTCGATAAGTCGCCAAAAATGATGCCAACGAGGCTGTGTTTGTAATTAATTGAATAATTAGCTTTAATCAATTAATTTTTATTAATAATAATAAAATTACTGTATTATCATCTAAAATAATCGTGTATATAAAATTTCAGCTCAATTGAGTGCTTTAAAATGCATTTTATTAACGATTGAAAATTTGAACAAGATAAATATAGAGAGAGTATGAACTAATAGTAGGAATTCAAAAACACAAACAAATTAATAATTAAATTATATATAATTATTATCAAATTATAAAGCAAATTAATACCTTTGTAATATTTAAAACTAAAGTAAATAAAGACAAATTTCGTGAAATATATACATAACAAAAACCTACATTTGCAGAATAAATATTATAATATCCTTAAAAATAATAAATTTTTTTTGATAAAAAAAAAACCATTATTTAAAAAAAATTTAGCTATGTTATTAGGACATAAGATTTACTTTTAATAAATCTAAGGCAAATTTTTTCTCATGTTGACATTGATTAGTGTGGAGTTTCAACTCAGATGCTATCTTTCTCATTTTATTGTATTTTATAGTAACTACGAGGAGTATATTGGATCTTGTAAAAAATAAATAGGCAAAAGATAAGAATATTTGTGCAACAATCCGATAAGTGGACATCCCCCGTTTAAATTCCGTAAGTTGTTGGAATTTCTCCTTATTTCGTCGTGGAAAAATTCTTTGGTCTCACTAAACGTTCGCCACTAACAAATAATCATTAACTATTTTTAACGTCCCGCTACAACCCTCTAGTTATACGCTTTCAGCATAAGAGGGCGCTGCACGGTGGCTGTGAAACTTTACTATTTTATATAACATCCTACAGTTGATATTTGCTGCAAAATTCTTTTAATTCTGATGATGCATTTTTTTACAAACAGCAGTATATATATATATATATATATTACAAAAATTTTTTTAGATATATATATATATAATCAAAATTTCTCTACAAGAGAGAGATGAATTAACATGATTAAAACTGAAAAAAAAATAATTTGTAATTGCAAGATAACCAGACAACAGAATTTAAAAGGAAATATGAAAAATTGAAATAACAGAGTTAAATATAAAAATATAAAAGAAGGGATGCTACAGTATTGTCATCCTTGCTGACTTAGGACAGCTTATATATAAAAAAATTTCTCTATATAAAAGTGGGGTTGAACATGTTTTTTGGCCAGCCAATCTTCCCTCTTTTCTGTTAATAATACCGATCCTTTTATATACTTTTATGTTATAATATTATATATATATATATAATCAAAATTTCTCTACAAGAGAATATATATATATATATATATTTCACAGAATTTTAGATTGCAGTGAAATTGATTTTATGCCAGATTCTTTTTAATTCTTCATTAATTTCAACATTTTTGCCAGCAGTTTAGTCAAAATAAATTACTTCCATTGATTTGTTCAATAAGTGGAAATAAAGTCAAAATAGCTTTTCTGAACTTGAATGTGAAACGTTCGAAATGTAATTGAGTAATTTCAAATCATTTTGAGATTTTACTAGTTTTTTTTTACATTCATTAAACAAGAAATTCTTTTAAAACATTTGTTAAATAGTACATACATTTACAGATACTGTTGTTTGCAAATTTTTTCAAAAAAATCAAGTAAAAGATAATCTACACTATTATAAAAACACTCTCTTATTCTAAATTTACTATTCTAAATTATTATAATCGTTATCGAACTTTTATAGTCTTCATCGGTTTTGTAGAAATATTCTATGAAATTGAAAGCAACTATCTTTTTTAATTATTAATTTTCAGGGCTAAAAACAAAAAATGTAAAATCTTTTTTAATTCTCAGAGAGGTTCTTAAAATTTCCAATCTATTAGAACGTTATTTACGTGGTGACATAAAACAACTAATCACTTGTTACTCATTAAAATCGATTTCAGTATAAAGCAATTTATCCAACTTTTAATCGATATCTTCTCGATATCAATATTTATCTACTTTTCCTGTTCTCAATAATGGAATTCACGTTAATTGCTACGAATCTTGACATTCCTTCAAGATCTTTAGATTGAGAATCACAATAAAGCTAAGAAAAATCACGGATGAGCAGGACACCCAGAGAGAGGGAACATAAGGGAAGTACGCCCCCTGAAGTGGATTAGTACACTTCCGTCCATCTTAGGGTCATTGGGAACTACAAGGCTTTGTACGCAAGGCTATGACCTACATTTTAGTGGGGAAAATTTCCTACAAAATCGGGATCATCAGTCCAGATGGGCTTTCTTTTAATGCTAAGCAGAATCCCCCATATAAATGCCATTTTTATCTCGCCCCTCTCGTTTGTCCTAGTAATGGATAAGGAAACTGCATGTAATCTTACATGGAACACACCGATTCTTCTCTTTCGGAAAAAAATAATTATTCTAATATTAATCGGAGGTTCTTTTTGGAAACTTTCCGTTTATTCCCTAAAAGGAAGTCAAACAACGATATTCATGTAATTTTAAATGTTTAGATTAAAAAAAAACTTTTTGTTTTTTCTGTAAAGAAATGTATTTCTTTCTAGCACTTTCTTTAAAATGAAAAAAAAAATGCATTCCCTTCCCTTTTAGAACTATTTTAGAAGAGGTCACGATAGATATATATTCTACTGTGTGCATAATTTCTGCTCAGAATTGTTCGGGAAAATTTTCTACAAAAATTTTGAAGAACGTAATTTTTAACGTTCAAAACACAATATTTGTTTAATCTAGAATTCACCTTTTTATATGTATATAATCAGCTCCTCCTCTTCTGTAAAACAGTTTTGAAACTCCAAAAAACCTAGCTGTAAATGTTTGCTTTTACACACCCCGAAAAAACAAGAGGGCTTTTAACAAAGCATCCTATATTTTTGAACCAATGTCAAGTGACGAGGGAGACAGCTGAGCAGTCACCAAACTTCTACACCAACGGGTGAACCTTGAGTTTCGACAAATTTAAACCTCCACCGGTGTCGTTTCGATACCGCGATATAGAATACTTAAAATAATTGTAATTACTAAATAATTGCAGGACTATTGCTCTGTATAATTTAGTTGTAAGGCTTTTAACTATTAGTTCATGTAATTATCATATATTATGAAGATTTATATCATAAAAAACTGACGTTGCCTTTTGTTTCGCGAAGCTTGTTGATCACTGCCTTATCGCAAAACATTTCGAGTCGCAAATTATGCGGTATCTATTTCAATTATACGGTATATTCTGTTTCTATTATGCGGTATCCGTTCTGTACCATCCCTAATGATGTATATATTTCAGGATTTACTGGAATAATATCAATTAAATCTGCACTTTCTTCAGATTTTTCGCAGTTATTTTCACTGAATCGTATGCCTTCATCGGAATCTCAATTAGAGGAAGACAGCTAACCACAATCCGTTTTATTCTCAGAAAGCTCTCGCAACAAGTTAACAATTTCTTTGTTTCAGGGTGTCTGCCCTGCACAAGGTTCGAAAAATCGAAAGAATTTTTTTTATGAGCAGATAAGCATACAGTGGGTACAAAAAGTATTTGCACACATACATTTTTGTTCACAATTTATAAGAAAATACATTAAGAAATACAAAAATTGGCATTTTAAAAATAAAATAAGCCTATTCATTTAAATTAATTACAAAAAATACAATAATATTAATAAAAAACATTTTTTGCAACAATATTAAAATATCTTATGTCAAAAGAGTATTTGCACACTCAACTCAACTTTAGCAAATTTGCATTTTTTTTCTAATTATATATTTGACAGTCATCCCGCAGTAAATAACATACGTAAGACTACTATAAAAGGAGGTATTGTCGAAACTTTATCAGTTGATTGTCGATTTCAAATTGTTATGGCACCTAAGAAATCTGAATTGCCGATTTCGTTGCGAGAAAAAATTGTTTCTCTACGTGAAAATGACCTAAGTTATCGAGAAATAGGTAAAAAAGTAAATGTTTGCTTCTCTACTGTTCGGTATGTTATAAAACGTCATAAAGAAAGAGGATCTACATCAAATAACTTGCGCTCTGGATGCCCAAAAAAACTTTCACCGCGAATTAAGCGAAAAATCATAAGAGAAGCATCGAAAAATCCATTTGTTAGTGCAGTTACATTAGCCAATGATGTCGCTTCAACATCCGGAGCTCAAATCTGTGCCCAAAGTGTTCGAAATGTCCTGCATGATGCACAAATTTATGGGAGATCTCCAAGGAAAAACCTCTCATGACTGAGCGAAATAGACTGAAGAGACTTGAATTCGCTAAGGAATATATCAATAAGCCAATTGATTTCTGGAAAAATGTCATATTCTCCGACGAGAGTAAGTTCAATATCTTTAAATCAGATAACGGGAAATTAGTTTGGAGAATAACCTTGTACTGCTTTTCATACCAAAAATGTGTTACCTTCAGTTAAACATGGAGGAGGTTCTGTTATGATTTGGGGGTGCATGGCTAGCAAAGGAGTTGGTAATTTGTGTTTCATTGATGGGAATATGACAGCTCGAACCTATATTGATGTGTTGCGAGATAACTTGCCACAAAGTGCAATAAAATTGGGTATCAGTAATTCGTACTATTTTCAGCAAGACAATGATCCCAAGCACACTGCCAGTATAACACGTATGTGGTTGCTTTATCATGTACCCAGAAAACTTGCCACTACACCACAATCACCAGACTTAAATCCTTTGGAAAATTTGTGGAATTCTGTGGATTTAAAAATAAGAAAAAGGAAGATTTCAAGCAAATCTGCCCTTAAGCAATCCCTTATTGAAGAGTGGTCGAATACTGACCCTATTGTTACAGAAAATTTAATTAAATCAATGCCAGCAAGATTACAAGCAGTAATAGATGCTAAAGGAATGCATACTAAATATTAGTTATTTGAAATTTGCTTGAATATTTTATTTCTTTTGTATTCATGCAGGTGTGCAAATACTTTTTTGACACGAGATATTTTAATTTTGTTACAAAAAAGCATTGTTATTTATATTATTGTAATTTTTCTGTTTGTTTTGGATGATTAAACTTATTCTGATTTGGCAATACCAATTTTTTTTATTTCTTAATGCTTCTTTTTATGAATTGCAAACAAAAATGTAGGTGTGCAAATATACTTTTTTTACCCACTGTATGAAATGTACCGAAAGACTTAGACGCATATATTTTAGTATAACTAACTTATTTCCGTTAAGAACTCAATTACACTGCATTCAAGGTCAAATAAATGTGCGATATTACTTCTGGAAGTTTGCTTAACTAATGGTATCTACTTAGTGAACTATCTTTTGCTGTGCGACAGCTATTTATAATAATAAACTGTCTTGGTGTCTAAGCGACACCAGTGGACGTTTCAGGTATATTTAGTTGTAAAAGCTCTCCTAATTAACCTAGAACCACCAAATTTAAAATTTCCTACAAAAATGCGGAAAGGAGAACAAACAAAACAGACTCCGGTGTCCAATCGACACTGATCGACGTTCTAGTATTAAGGATAATCGAAACCCTGAACGTTCTAGTGTTAGTGTGCGTCACCCACTCTACATCCGTGTACCGGTATCGGGCTGTGGATCAAATGGTACCGGGCTGCCCAAGGAACGTTGTATTTACTGGGGTGTTTTTCTCTCTTGAGTTTGTCCGACTTTCAATGGAAATAACTTAACATTCCATGTTAAGTCACTTTATATTAATTTTTTGGTGTAACTGTATTTTATTCTGAGGGAATATTTAAATATAATTTAATTAAAACTATGAAACACAAAACAATTTAAAATATAAGCAATCAACATCCAAAATTACCAAACGTTGGCCGGTCCGCGGAGATTAAAAAGTTGGGCAGCACTGTTCTATATGCGATGGGTCTTCAGTGAACCTAAGGCTCCAACTAATGACACGCCGGCCACAAGCGCGTGACTATAACAACTAGGTTACTTCAGCTAAACTGAGCCTAACTAGAGATGCCTACGTTCTGCGCTGCGTGAAACCATCCATCCCTTTTCTAACAACCTTATCTCTATGTTTGGTCAGAATTATGTCCATTATGTCCTTCCAATACAAGTAAATAGATTAAAGAAAGTGCATAACTATACCACTATTTTTCTAGTTGGAGCAAAGTTTCTGAAGGATGATTAATTTGATATCAGGCTTTAAATCTTTGATTTTGGAGAATTAAAACTTCTGTGAGATCTCTTTAAGAGCAATTTTTTCCTACTTCTTAAATACATCCTAAACAGCTTGAATTAATAGACAGGAAAAATGCTTGGAAACAACGTAATGAGTTTCATGATAACATCTGTTGTTATGTCGAGTAAATAATACACATTAAGTTTCTAAGTAATCATTATTAAGCTAACCATTATTTTAAGCAACATTTGTACAAACAATATTCTTTTAATCGATATTTATTTGTAAACAAACTTCCTACAGCTAAATATATTGTTAACTACTAAATAAATAAATAAATAAAATCTTGCATTTGACTACTGCAAAAACCTACATAAGTATTATTACAACACAAATTCACTTAAATATTATTATAATAAAATATAGTTAAATATTATTTAAAAAATTGAAATTACACATTTAATTAAATCATTTATTAATTTCTTATAAGATCTACTACAGCAATTTTTATAAATGTTAATGATACACAGACTAATTATTATTGTTATTTTTGTTATTTGTTCTTCCCATAGATCCTAGAGAATCCGTGCAGTTTTTATTTTAACAAGTCTGTGCATTTCTGCTCAAGATGAGATAGAGAAAAATCTTTTTATTAGATGATGCGAGGAATAAAATTTACGGGGGAAAAACTTTAATAAGAAGATTACAAGTACAACTAATATAAACATGCATTTTTCTGTTAAATAAATTTATATTCCATACACTCTAAAACCCAGATTACAACAATTTTATTAGCATAAGAATTTTATATTGTAACAGTTCTTGAATGAAAAGGATAAAAGATTATTTTTTTTAGCTCTGAAATGTTTAGTTTGTAATCTACTAAGTTCCTTTTTTATATATTTGTGTATCCATATGCGTGTATATTATATTGTGTCCTTTTTGTATACATTTTTACTTATCGATTGAAATTGTCCAATTTGTTGTTGATCTGTGCTTTAGATGTCATTATCTTGGGACGAAAAATCGTCCAGAGGAAGAAAATTGGAGTTGATAGACTTCAGATATGTGGCTTAAAACTTAAAAAGTGATTTGTCAATTTTATAAGAGGTATACTTTTCTTGTTAGAAAATGTGGTTTAAATTAGATAGTTTATGCAATCTCAATTTTTCAAACTGTTGCAGAAATACGAAATTGTACTCCATAATTTAGAATGTTTAAATTTCACGAAATTGGGATACTTACAAAACTTTTCTTTTATGTCTTTATAGTGAAATTGTTTTTTTAAAAAAGGTATATATCGTTATAACTATTTATATATATATATTCATTGTTTATTCAGTTTAGCTCCTGCCAATTTGTTTCAGTGTCATTTCTAAACATTTTTCTTCAATGTTAATAATACAAATATAATAGAGAAATAGTATTCCACATTAATTTTTTTGTTAGCAATGATACCTATATCATTTAGAAAGATTTAAAAAGTGCATTTATTTTAATTTTTAACTAAATTTCGAAAGCAGCAATTTTTGATATTTATTTTTAGTTTCAATTCAATAGTAGACCATCATTTCAGCATCACATTCATATTTTATGGTTCAACTAACGAAAACTGAAAAATTACATCACTGTCACAGCAATTTAAAGCGAAATTTTGTAACAAGATTAAGAAAAATCGAAATTCTCCATCCATATCTAACGCAAAAAAACATTAATCAAAACCAGCAAAAAATGTCCAAAAACAATGAAATTTCGACAACGTTGATGAAACCAATCTTGGAGCAGAAACAAATATAATACGTAATATCTCATTTTTGAATCCTAACTTTTTCCTTACATTCAATTCTTAAAACTTCATCAAAACTTACAAAATCACGTGTATTCTTTGGGTGTGAACATCACCAGCCCTGTTTATGACATAGTAACATACATTCTCAGACTGGGCGATGTTACGCCAAATTCAGGTAACCCGGCTTCACTTTTACAGTAGGTTGTTCATTGGTTCATTATACAGTCCGTTATGGCTGACGTCACAGCGAATCCTTCGCAATGACGGGAGAAAGGAATGTATAATTCTCAGATGAAATCGAAACCCGGCACACTGAGATGAGAATCGTTGCCACGCGCTTTGTCTTATTGTAACAAATAACATTAAATGCCGGTATTTTATTTTTGGCCATTGTTATGAAGAAGAGGAGTGTCTGTAAGGTTTCCAGGAACACAGCGTTTTATATGACTCACTTTCAAATGCAGAAATTTAAAACAACAACTGCCATCCGAGCTGTTGGTTGAAAATCTTACAGGAAATATCTTAGACTTTTCCAATTTGAACTAGAGTTTTGAAAGTTTTAATTTTGAATTAAATCTATATATGTGTGGCTGCTAAAACAAAAGCATTATTATTTTTTTTAAATTTCTTCTCAATAAATAGGAGAAATATTTTTAAAAAAACATAACTTAAGACATATTTCGTGCATTTGTTTTAAAGACTGACAATGAGAAGCAGTAGAGCTCCTTCATCATCATTATCCTCTGTTTCATCGCGAACTTACATGTCTGACAAAAGCAGGCATAGGACTCATTCGTCGCGGCATTCTATTGATTCGGATGTATCATCGCGGAAATCAAACCGGAAGATGAAATTCATCATCGCAATTGGAATTGCGCTTCCCATCATCGCTGCTATCATAGGTGAGTTTCCCTCATTTATTATCCTTATCTGGTTTCATCTAGCTTCTGGTAATAGCGTGCAAAATGATAAAGATGTTTTCGTATTTTTTAAGAGGAATAATTTCCTTTTAATTCATATAAATTAAGTTGTAAATTGTCATTAATATTTGTTATGAGTGAAAGATAATTTCGCTTCAATAACTTTCCCTTGAGAATTGCCATTTTTTAAGAAAATATACACATCAGTTAATTAATTAAAATGATGATTCTCTTATTCTTAGATTTAAGTTTTTAAAAAAAATTTTCTTAGATTATTGTAAATGAATTATTACATTTCTGAAATTTATACACACTAGTCCGAACAAAATTTGTATTTATATGAACGTATATAAGGAGGGTGGGAAGGTCGTATTTACATGAAGAAAACAATTATTATTAATCCGAACCTACCTATGCGGAAAAGATGTTTTATGGTATAGAAATCAGAGGGTGAAATTTATAAAAGCTAGGGAGGGGGGGGGTACTCCCTGTTCGCCTAGCAACGGATCAATTCCCTCTTGTACAAATTATATAACTGATCACACTCATTTTTATCAAACTCTAAAACTGTAATTTACATGTATCTATAGTTCTAATTTGTAACCATAATATTGAAAAGGACTTATTGCCTTTTTATTATTTTTCTCGTGAGTGAGATAAATAATTAAATTTATTACATCATCACGAAAACTTTTTTCTTTTTATAGAGAGAAATAAACTCAAAATTTAATGCGACAAGGGGTTGAATTTTTTTTTTAAAAATGAGCAAAGACTTTTTAATTAGATGATTTTAGATTCGAAATAAAACTATTTTCCTACAATACAAATGAACAAAAACGATTATTATTAATAAATGAGTCTTGGGTAGTAAATAATACAATGTACATTACAACATTTCATAATCCAAGTTCTCTTTCGCTCCGCACCATTGAATCATTTCAATCTAAGCTTTTTACCGTCTTCCGCTATATCATGCACTGCAATTTCGACAGTAAGTATTTAAAAAAGCTTTAAACTAAAGAAACCGTTAAATGCTGTTTAACTGTAACTGTTTAGTAGGATGAGTAACTTCTTATCGTAATAAATGTTAAAATGTACTAAAACGCTTGTTTGTTTTTTTTAGCAAAAATTACTTCGACCTTTTACCATTGAAAAACTCAAATATTTAAACTTCATTCTCTCGTGGCAGTGTTTAAAGTAAGAATTATAAATTTTTATTTTATTTTTTCCTTCATCTATATACCAGAGAACATCTTTTCAGCATAGTAGGCTTAGAAATTCTGAACAAAAAAGTTTTCGCGATCCACCGTATTATACATATTTAAGCTGTACAAAGTTTGCATTTATAATATATATGTATGTACAGCATGTGAATTATATGTTTATGTATGTTCTACAAATAAGAATATTGTATGTTTAAGTTAAATGGTATAAAAGAGTTTAACATTAGATGATTCACTTTTATAAATAAATTTCAATATTTTGAAATCAAATAAAAAAAAAGAAAATTTAAGAAATGAATAACTTATATCACACCAATTATTAAAACCATCCTAGAAACTTTGTAATATTACTTTTCATTTTTGAGCAAATGTGAAAAATCATAATTTGTGTTATATTATTCCTTTTTTTAAATCGCTGAATAATCGATACTAATTCATTTTAAATCGATAATTTTTTAACTATTGGATACCAAAAAATATATTTAAAAAAAATTTTTGACATTTACAAAATGCTCACAAAAATAATAATTTATATGGTTATAACTTATAGACTAATACAATATACTTACCAGTTTAAAAAACTCTTCTAGCAACATGTTTTAAACCAGCAAATTCGTCACTTTGGTTAATGCATGAATACATTTAAGTGCAGAAATCTCTTCACATTTTGTGAGTGGTCATGTACGGTGAAACGTAAATTGAGTTTTTCTTCCTCTAAGCTTTCTGTTCTGCAAGTTTGTTATTCGTTTCAAAAGCTTCTCGTTTATTGTTTCCTTTCCAGTTTTCAAAATGTTTTAGCTAAGTTTTATGGGTTTATCAGTTCAAAGCACAAACATTGAAAATAAGTTAAAACTATCGAGAAAAATTAAAAACTGCTGATGAAAAATCAGATTAAAAAAAAGTATTTGGTAAAAAGCTCTAGATCTGAGTCTAAATCAGGGGCGGGTAGTTGTTTTGTCTCGAGAACATATTGTGAAAGCAGAGGATATCGGAGGTTCCCACCTTTTAAAACGATTACATTCATTCAACTTTGCATCTCAGAAAAGGTATAAAATGCCAATAAAGTTCAACACATGTATAATAATTAAAACGGTTGCAGATTTATTTAATTTATCCATTGCGCTAATTTCATATTGTCTATAGCTGCAAGCACATTTAGTTTTAGAATCAGTTTAATTGGGAAAATGTACCCTTCACTCTTTTTTTTCAGTTTTTTTTTCTTTTGAATTAAGAGTGAGATTGCTTGTTGCCACAGCACAAAAGTTAAAATCAGCCAACTTGCATCTATATTTACTCTTGTTGATCTTTATGCAAGGAAAACTTTAATCAAAAATATATGTTCACCCGAATATAGATCACATTTTCTCTTAATTTGGTTTTCTGATTGTGTTAGTGGATCTCTATTTGTCTACGCATGACCTAAATCATACAGATTCAAGCGCATTGTATTTATATTCATACTTTCTATGACTACAATTCATGTTAAAATAGTTATGAAGCGATTATGTGTATATATTACATACTCACTTTATTATAACAACTCCGTAACAACCATCAGATTGTTAATGGGCCCTAGTGGAAATGTGGAAATATGTTTTTATTTTTGAAAGATTTTGAAAATAAAATATAAGGTATCAGCTCAGTTTTCAAAAATACTTATTAACACACACAGTTATCTCAAAAGCTAGAACGTTTCCAGTTTTTTATTCACCTAAGCGGAACATCTAAGTCCTAGCATTAAGAATTCGATTGAATTGAAAAATATACTTATCCTGTAACTGTCACCTGTTGATAAAAAAAAAGGAGAACTCATCTAATTTGTATTTTCTAAAAATCTCTAAAATTGAAGCATAGAATGACGTTTGCTCTTTCGTAACTCAAAAACCAAGTGGATTCCCGCAAAACCAATTTTCGGTGGATCTCTACTCCGTAAATTGAACATGCAAGCCAAATTTCAAGTCTAAATCTAACAGAAAAAAGCAAAAGTTTTACTATAAATATCCCCGTAATCCCGTTGAGAGCCGTTTTCCAAAATTACCGCTCTTAGCGATTTCAATTCAACAAAGAAAAATGCAAACCAAATTTCATTATTATAGTCCTTGTAGCTCGAAAAAAGTAATTTTTTTTGTCAATACGTCCCAGTAACCCCCTGCAACCCCTCAGAACTTGATTTGCTTAAAATTTATTCTTAGTGGATCCCTATTCAACAAAAGAAACATGCTTAACAAATTTCAAGTATATGGGTCTAACAATTAAAAACAGGAATTTTTTTCTTACTCCTCTTGACCCTCGCAAACATCTTTAGGGGTCAATTTTCATTTTACTCTTGTTAGAGGAACTCTATTTCATGAAAGGAACATGCCAACCAATTTTCAAGCAGGATGATCAAGTAGTTTAAAATGGAAATTTTATCGATTACGCCTCTTAATCTCCCGAAATTAAACTTGGTAGTTGATATTCGCGAAACCCATTTTATAGCGTTCTCTACTTTACGAAAGGAATCTGCTTATCAAATTTCAAGACTGTACGTCTAACAGTTTAAAAATGGGGATAATTGTCTATAACGCCACTTGAGCCCCCGCAACGCCACTTCTGGGTCTGTTTTCACAAAACCCTTTTGTAGGGGAATTGCACTCTATGAAAGGAATCTGCTTAGCAAAATTTGAAGACTGTGCGTCCAATTAATTAAAAATGCAAAAAAATTATCAATAACGCCCTTGAACCCCCGCAACACCACCTAGGGGTAGATTTTCTCAAAACACATTTTGCAGTGTATTTCTATCCTATGAGAGGAATCTGCTAACCAAATTTCAAGACTGTGAGTCTAATAGTTTAAAAAAAGAACTAATTGTTTATATCTGCCCTTAACCCCCCGCAACACCCTTGGGGGTCAATTTTCTCCAAACCCGTTTTGTAGCGGATATTTACTCCATGAAAGAAACATTCCTACCAATTTTCAAGCAGGTAGGTCAAATAGTTTAAAAACGAAAATATTTATCTTTACGCCACTTATTCCCTGCAACGCCACTTAGAGGTCTGTTTTCACAAAACCTTCTTAAAATGATCTCTACTCTATGAAAGAAATCTCTTTATCAAATATAAAGACTGTGCGTCTAATAGTTTAAAAATGGAAATAATTATCTATAACGCCCCTTAAGTCCCCTCAACGCCACTTGGGGGCAATTTTCACGAAACCCATTTTTAGCGTATCTCTACCCTATGAGAGGAATTTCTTACTAAGTTTCAAGACTGTACGTCTAATAACTTAAAAATTGGAATTTATAACGCCCCTTAAACCCCCCGCAACACTCCTTGGGGTCAATTTTCCCAAAACCCATTTTGTAGCGGATATTTACTCCAGAAAGAAACTTACCTACCAATTTTCAAGCAGGTAGGTGAAGTAGTTTAAAAACGATATATTTATCTATTACGCCTCTTAATCCCCCGCAACGCCACTTAGAAGTCTGTTTTCAAAAACCCGTTTTGTAACTGATCATTATTCTACGAAAGGAATCTATATATCAAATTTAAAGACAGTGCGTCAAATAGTTTAAAAATGGAAATAATTATCTTTAACGCCCCTAAGCCCTGCAACGCCACTTGGGGTCGATTTTCAGCAAACTCATTTTGTAGCGGATCTCTACTCTCTGAAAGGAATCCGCTTACCCAATTTCAAGATTGTACATCATAGTTTAAACATAGAAACAATATTATTAAAGCCCTTAACCCCCCCCCCGTAACGCCCTTGCGTTTGAATTAGAAAAATCCTTTCTTAGCTGATGTCTACTCTATCAAGGAACATGCTACCAAATTTCAATCTGTAGGTTGAATAGTTCCAGAGATTTCGTTATTATCAGTCAGTCAGTCAGTGAGTCGCTTTTCTCCTTTATATATATATATATTATATATATATATATACATTACTTTAATGACATTTGTATGCCCTACATAGTTGATTTCTCTGTTACAAATTCAGCATAGAAGTTATTCAATGATTGTAAATAAAGATTACTGCGAGATTACGTTAAACCCATTGATAGCCTAACGATTGCTAATTAGTTGTAATAATAAAATGACTATGTAATATATACACACATTATATTAAAGATATTTTTTTATCCATTTAACTCCCTGCGTGCATTTTTAGAATCATTTAAGAAATAAATTTCATTCCTTTTTAGATTTTTGCAACACAGAATCACATGCACGATTTTAAAAAAAAGTTAAGATTATTATACATTAAGTTTACAGCATAAAATTTATTACAACTTTATAAATGTTGTTACAAAGAAAATTATTTTGTAGTGGAGGAAACTCTTTTTATAATGTAAAATGTTATTTCGATACTTTATCTGTGTGTTAACATATTTTTAACTATAGAATCATAATTTAGCTCAGGTTATTTTCTATGTTTCAAGTAGGTCAAAAAACAAAATCGTTTTCCCTTCTTTGTATTATTACACGAAGAAAAATATGATTTGAATATTATCATAAATATCCTCTGAACAAAAATAGTAAGGCTTAAAAACTATCTTTGTTTTAACGATCAAATCAATTAACAATGTCTTGCTAAATTTCGAATAAATAACCTTAAATTACACTTTTTAATATATTTAATCCGAACTGTTTAATTCAAATGAATTTTTTAGTATTGAAATTTCCAAGGATATATATTTTAACAAAGCTATAATTATTTATTTTAATAACGCAAGTGTGTCATTTCACCATATAGACGCAACAAATAAATTTAAATGAAATTTATACGGCATTATTGTAAGTTTATTTTCTATGATTCTTAAGTAAAAGTGTATTGGAAAGTATCAATTTTCATATTGATCAAAAACTTTTAGAAAAACAAAAATATCATGAACGAAATTAAATACTAGTTCTAATATCGAACATATGAAATTTTGGACCCAAATATCAAGAAAAACATACAAAAACACTGTCTATTTTTCATTCAGTTTTCAGTACTAATAGCTTTTAATGTCTCCACAAATTCTGTTTACTACAAAATAAGTTGAAATTGGCTCGTTTCTTTCGAAATGTATGACCCAGGATAAGGAGGAAATATACCTATCATTTTAATTCTTAAAACGCTTGACTGCTAATAGTTGATAATAATACCAAACTGAAAAACACGTTTAATCTTAAGCGATTTAATCTAGATTTTAAATCCATTTGGACGAAATTGTTTATCAAGATTTCAATTTAATAAGGTTATTATAAACAAATTTTTAAAAAATATTTTTTTTTAAAATAGATATTAGAAAATATTTACTGAAATTTTTTTATTGTATAACCTTTCTTTGCTCATAATATTTAATATGTGTTTCTGTATACATTAATTTCTTAATGAATTTTATACGTTAATTATTTATTTCATATTTTAAAGTAGTAATATACCTTTATGCTGTATTTTCTTTTAATTTAAGATGAAGAAATAAAGCGATCAACCATGAATAAAACAGTCAATAAAAGAAACCCTTTACACAACTAACACTTCATAGAATTTTGTATCACGATCAGATGACGAAATTGACATTAGAGAAAGTACCACTTCTTTTTTATCTTTATTAAATACTCATATTGCTAAATAATTCCATTTTCAGAATTTCAGTTTTTTGCATATATATTTTCTGTTCCTTTTTTTAAAGGTGTTTAATTTTTTTTATCAATGTTAAATCAAACGACTATAACACATCACTCAATTAATAAAATAACACAACTTTTAGACAAAATTGAATTCTATTTATCAAGATACTTCCCTTATAGAGTGATACATTCAGTCCATTGGTCTTCAAATTTTTTAATTCCTTTATCGTAGAACGATTTGTTTTTGATTTCAAAATAGGCTTCAACTTCAGCAATCACTTCTTCATTTAAGCCAAACCTCTTCCCCTGTAGAATTTTTTAAGATCTAAAAACAACCAGTAGTCACTGGGGGTCAGATCTTGACTGTATGGTGGGTGGTAAAGTAATTCGAAGCGCATTTCGTTCAATTTGATCATCCTTTTCTTAGACTTGTGACACGGAGCATTATCTTGGTGAAACAGCATTTGCATTTTTTTCTTTAGCATTTCAGGACATTTTTCCTTTATTTTTTTCTTCAGTTGATCCAATAACGTCATTTAATATTTAACTAGCTTTCATGGCCCGGCATTGAACGGGCTTTTACCGAGGGTATAACTTATCCCCATGTTAATTTCCTTCTTTCTTTCTGATGCCATCACTTTTATGTGGGTGTAACGCGTACGATGTGAGTGCATGCCCCTTGAGTGCGTATCATGGCTTTCTCGTTTAACATTTTCCCTTCTCTTCACAAAATCAGCACATCCAATAATATTTTTCGAAATTACTTTGACTTCTTTGTTTCTTTCCTCTCCCCAGGCCCGGCGTTGCACGGGCTTTTACCGAGTGAATAACTTAAAATCCCCAGGGGAATTTCCTTTTCCCCTCATGTCGATAGCACTTATGTGTGTGTATGCACGCAATGTCAGTAATTTCTTTAACTATGTCATAAAAACTCCCTTTTTCGAAATTTGTTCTTAAGTTGGTGTGGTAATTATGAAAGATGGGTGAAAGCTCAGGTGTCGTCCTCGTCACTTGACCATGGTTGAAAATTCAATGTCCGTCGCCAAAAACCCTCGAGTAGGTGAACAGTGCGACTTTAAAAATCACTCACTCACTTTTGAATTCTTTCGTTGCAATTTTTTAGCCCCCCGAAATGAAAACGTAGATTTCTTAAAAATAATTGTATGTTGAAAAAAGACAGAAAAGTTGAAATTTTTCAAATTACAAAATTTCACTACTACTTTAAATCTTGAAGAAAAATTGAGAGGATTTTTTGAAATGTTCGACACACGGGAAAAAAGTTTCATGTAATTATCTTTTTTCAATGAAGAAATTATTAAATGATTGATTTAAGTATTTTGAGTGTTTTATTATAATTCGTTCAAAAACTGAAACGTAACATTGACCTTCACTAATTCTACCGCGCATGCGCAAAAAACTCAAAAAATCTTCCCAGTGTTTTTTTTAACTTTTCATGATCGCAAAAACGGTACTTTACGAAAATCACAAAAAAAAATTTTAAATCCGTAATTTTTAAGCAATTTTTTAAATCTTTGTACAGATTACAGATGATATTTTTTTACACACGGAAAAAAAGTTTCATGCGATAATTTTAATAAATAACGAAGTTATTCAACGTTGAGTAAAAATTTGGTCTAATATTTAAAAAATCGCAGAAAAAAAGTTTTGGTCATTTTATTTTTTAAATGAATGGATCTAAAAGAGTAAGGCTTGAAGTTACTTAGTGTAGAATATCGATTTAATAACACGAAAATAAATTCATACGCAACGATTTAGAAATATTTTTCATAAAAACGCATAAAACTATTCTGATGCTTGATTTAAAAAAAATCATTTTTTTTATAATAGATAGTTTTTAGGAATCTAAAATAATAAAATAATTTTCAGGTTTTCATTAATCAATCAATCGTTACTTACAGTTAGCTTAAAAATGTCTCTAGAACGTATTTTTATCCTAAATAATAGGCGATATACTTTTTATTAACAAATAATTAATTTAATAATAAAATAATAGAAACATTCCTTTGATTTTAAAAAATATATTAATTTAAATCCATTATCAATAAATACTAATAAAAAAAATTCTACAGATAGCTCTTGAAACGTTTGGATGTTTGATTAAACATATGTAAGTGTTAAAAATCCACTTTTGGGGGAAAACCTAGTTATATGATAACATTCACTGAAAAAAACATTCAAAAAGAAAATAATACTATTTGATAAAAACATTTAATTTTTTAAGTTTTAATTTTATAGTTTTTCATTCCACTCTGTATTAATTAAATTATTTAAACACGTATCTGCGAAAAAAAGTATATTATACAAAACTAACTTATTAATTATTTTCTAATAAAATTGATTAAAAATGCTCATTTAGCAATTAATTGTGACATACCATTTGCTTACATAATGGCAGCACTGAAAATGAAGTAAATTTCAGATCAGTGGGGATGCAGCAAGTGAATTCAATCATTGAAGAAGAGAGAATTAATTTACGGGGGAAAATAAGCAGAAATGAACAAAATCGAATTCTCTAGATTCGAACCCAGACATAAGAATTAGACACTCTGCGGCTTAGCGGAAGCGACGCGCTATCCAACCGCGCCACCCAGACCCGTAGCGGAAAATGAAAATAGGCAACAATAATGAATGGGAGGTTCAAATTGAAATTAATTTTTAATTGGAGGGAATCCACAGGATATTCGCATAACGATTGAAAGATTTCGATTGAAGATTACATTTAAATGTATTGCAAAAAATTTATTGATTTTTGATATTTTAATAAAAAGCAATTAATAAAGATGAACATAGCTTTTTTTTCTAGTAATTATGCCTATTTAACTGACTATTTCCAAAAAAAAAATTTCGAAATGTGCAATTTTTTTGTTTTTATTACGGAATTATACATTAGGCATTATTTTAAAGTAAACTATAAGTTTTATGAAAGAGAACAAAAATTTCGATACTGATAAATATTTTAAATGAATCTCAGAAATGCATTGAATGCATTTTATCATCTTAATCTGACATATATAGTTATTTAATTTTGAAAATTATATAAAGAAAAATTGACAAAAAAATAATTTTTCACTCGCATTTTTTTTTTTACTCGCCAAAGTTACTGATTTCCCCCTGTTTAAGGCAGAATTCTTTTAGTGTAACCCTTGAGTTAGATGCGGTCGAAGGCGAAACAGGTCAAAAGTCTTTGGCGCAAAGCTAATTTTCGACGCCAATGTTTGGCTAAATGTAAAATCGCGTATTTTAAATTATTTTAAAAATCATTACCTTCATTTTTAGGGCATAATTTTTACGTTAATGCTCTCAAACTTCACAAACTATTTGCAAAAATAACGTACTTTGAAATAAAAAATGTACAAAAACTAATGTTTAAGTTATTTCTCAGAAAAACAGCAGTTTACGAAAATCACAAAATGTTTTTTTAAAATCCGTAATTTTGAAGCAATTTTTTCAATCTTCGTATATGTTACGGATAATATTGCTTTACACACGGAAAAAAGGTTTTGTGAGATTACCTTCATAAATGACGAAGTTATTCAATGTGAAGTAAAAATTGGGACTACTTTTTAAAAATTCTTTAAAAAAAAGTTTTGGGAATTTTTTTTTAAATGAATGGATCTAAAAGAGAAAGGCTTGAAGTTAATTAGTGTAGAATATCGATTTAATAACACGAAAAGTAATTCATACCCAACGATTTAGAAATAATTTTCATAAAAACGCATCAGTTTTAACACTATTTTAAAAAATTCGAAAAAAATAGAAAATATCGTTATTTTACAAAAAAATTATACCGTATCGTGGCGAAATAAATGATCTTTCCGATTCTGTAATTATTTTTTGTCTGGTTTCAACACCGCAAATTGGATGCAATTTTAAAATGGTGGAAAACGTCGAATCACCGCTCGGCCGAAACGGAACGGAAGTTCTGCCAAGTAAACAACCGGCAGGAGTAAAACAATTAGGCGTTTTAAGGTTTTTAATTAATATCTTTTCAACTAATTACAATATCGTAATATAAATAGGCAATACGGCTTCCCCGGAAAATTCCCGATCTTTTGGTACCTTCCGCGACTTTCTGCGTGGTGCGGTTCGTGAGAAGATAGACGCACATACATAGATAGATAGATACGTTTGTTTACCTTCGAATTTTAATAGTGTAAGATATATATATATAAATCTTGTTCAAATTTTAAATCGTTATAAATTACTTTTTATTCATCCACTTTTTCAAATACATTTTTTAAAATTTGTAGTGGATGGCACGTGATGTTAGTACAGTTTTTTAAAATATTAAGTCATTAATTAAATTTAATGAACTAAAATAAAAATTTTCTTTGTTGACCTAAGTAGGAATTAACTTAATTTTTTTACATTACTTGTTTTGTTCTATTCTGCATCCGCTGTTTCGCACCTACCGACCCCAATGAGCGTTAAGCACGATTATGTGCATGTATTATAACTGCGTAATGGTTATTTCTTGAATTATATTAACCCTATGTGTACAATCTAAATTTCATTAAAATCTGTTCAGTAATTCTAGAAATAACCCCCCAAATCTGAAATTATTCTAATTTTGAACACCAGTATATATTTATTATTGCAAGAACTAATCATCCTCAGTATTATGACAAACTTTAGCAAAATATTATATTTATATATATGTGCCTAATTCTTATTTAAATAAAGATCTTGAGTTTATTTTTTATGGAATACAAAATACACAAGAAAACTGCAATGACAAAAATGAATTTATTCTAAATATGAATTCTTTCTATAAGAATGGATAAAGAATATACATACATCAGAAAAAGCTTTATTATAAATTATGTGTGACATATTCATCATGTATCAATACTTTAAAAAATTTAATTTTTTCAACAAAAAAAAAATATCTAGTTAAAAAAAATTCATTTGCCTTTTGATGCATTAACACACGCTAACAGATATTTAAGCAGAATATGGAATTTAAAAGGAACTATCTACATTTCTCACACACACACAGAAATCATATCAGCAAGTACAAAGAGATACCCCTGATTCGACCAGTAAAAAATAATACTAATAAAATGAGAAAATAAAATAGGAACGATATTATGATTAATATCACAATGCAAAATAAAAATAAATGAAATGAAAACCTGACCTTCCACTAAATACTGATCTAAGATCTCAGTTGCCTTAATGGGCACAAAAATTTTGGAACAGTATAGATAAAATAAAATACACTTGAATATCATATTCATCCTCATACTTCAGGTGCCTTTTGTAATCAATTTGAATTTCTTCCAAAACCTGCTGAAAATTGACATCAACAGGTTTTTCCAGGCAAGCAAGAAGAGAATACAGCCACATACACATGGTCTTTTCCATTCCAATCTTTACAAACCACTGATGTATATATTTAATTAACATTTGTATCTCATCTTGACTATAATACAAAATACAACTTAAAAGAGGCAAATGACCTTCAACTCCAGTATCATCTGTTCCATAGATTTTTGCGCACAATTTGGAGCCCAAGAGAAACTGGCACCATTCCACCTCGTCTTTTTTTGGGTAAAAATCTTCACTATTCATCGGAAATTGTTGTTGTAGAATTGTTTTCTTCATCTTCAATGAATTGGCAAAACGGCTGAATTCTTGAGCTTTCTCCTTAGCATAGAGCTCCAATTCCTTCATTTTTGAAGGTTCATTAGAGTGCAGAAGGTCTTCCTCCAGCCTTGCTCTATGAATAAATTCAAAACCATCTTCAGGAACTGTTTCCAGATCAATCGGACGAGCTGGGGGTTCAACAATCATTCCACTGTTTTTACACTCCATAACGCTGTCGTCAAACATTGCTATAAGAGAAAAATAATTTTCATCAATTCAGATGTATCAAATAATAAATAATTTTAATTAATCATAACTGTTTTTCTTTATCTACCCCTATAGATTTTTAAATCTGGATGTAAATAAATTAGACACATAAATAATTACTATATTTTTACTAATCATTGCGTATATGTGTATATATACTAATAAACAGAATTAAAAATGAATCTTTTGCAGATAAAGTTCCAAATTAAGAATACCATAGCATCTATCAATAAAAATAAAAAAAGATTTCAAGCATTTATTCTGCTCAAGGACTATTGAGATTTAAAAAATATACTGGATTCAAGTAACTAAATAAGAATCAACAACTAACCGCTACAATTTTTATGCAAGTTGATACAAAATTTGGAAATATAGTAACACACATTTCTGTTAAAATAAAAGTTCTATAGGGCGAACGAAGATAGTCCTAAAAAACAACTTTGGATACAGTTCTGACTGAAACGAAATTTAAAATCGGACATCTATAATTAAGAATTTCTGAAAATGTGCAAGACATTTCTAACGAACTGAAAATTATTCCTTATTTCATTATATTTATAAGTCTTTAACATTTTTACAGATGATTGTAAAAAAAATCAGTTTTACACAAATCTCTATTGAATAAGAGAGAAAAGATGTACATGCAAAGATAAACAATTAATCAGTTAATTAATTAAGAAAGTTTTTCAAAAAAAAATTATCAATAACAACAAGATTAACTACAGAGAGACTATTTGTTTCCCATTATGCATGCATGCAATACAGACCTTGACAAGAGCAAACCTTTTTAAGTGATAAAGCTTATTATAGAAGGGTCAACATTTTCAGAATTTTTTTAAGAACATACAATTTTTTAATTAAAAATATTGAGAATAACCACGCAAAAATAACATGTAAAAAAAACCCCTTCAGTTAACCACATTTTCCGATCTAACTTCAATGACAATCCAACTTAATTTCTCATCACTTGTTTTTCAAATCCCCAAATTAAAACA
>BMAO01010026.1:0-81931 GCA_019973975.1 Trichonephila clavata
GTGTACACAAAAACAATAGCTGGAGAAGAAGATAAGTTTTGAATTATATGGAATTCATAAACAACCTGACAGCATTAAATACATAAAAATAAGCAGAATGAATTGGATGGCCTATATAATTCGAATGCCAGATGATAATGTTGTCAAAAAGGCACTGCAGCTCAAAGTCACTGGGATTCGGAAACGTGGAAGACCAAAGTTGAGATGGGCAGACTCAGTGGAATCAGATTTTGGGATTTTAAACAAGAAAACTTGGAGAACAAAAGTAAACAAGGGGTCATTATGGAGGGGTCAAGGGAAACAAGGGGTCAATCTTAAAGGAACGCACTGGTCCATGAGGGGCTGTATTGCCATTTATGATGATGACGATAAAAACAAAATTATAAATAAGAAATGCAAGAATCCTAAAAATTAACCAAACATATTACCGTAAAATCCGGCGTATAACGCGCAACAGTGTGTAATGCGCAATCATACTTTCAAGCTGTATTTTTTAGATTTTTTGGAATATTCGGTGTACAACGCGCACCTCCTTTTTTTTTTTACGAAGGAACCTGAATGCAATGCTCTTGTATTTTTAAGTCATTTATGCGAGGTATTATTCCAGACTTTTGAAAAAAATAGTATGTTCTATAACTTCAACCCTTTAAGTCCGGGGTGGGCATTAAGTCGATCGCGATCGAACGGTGGACCGCCAAGACATATTGGGGTGACCGCCTTCACTAAGATTTAATAATCGTTCCATCATATAAAGGTCAGGAAATACCGTATTTATTCGAATCTAAGCCGCACCCCCAAATTCTCAACAAAATTTTGTGAAAATTGAAAAATAGTGTAAAATGTAATTTATCGATATCCAATTTTACGAAATTAAAATAAATTTAAAAGGAAAACTAAAAGAAGTGAATATATATATATATATATATATATATATATATATATATAATTAGTTATTTTATCAGTATTAAAACTTTTAAATACATTCATGAATATGTATATATATATAATTGATCTAAATACCCATCCAACACATTTTTTCCCCTTCTATTCTAAGCCACGCCCGATTTTCAGTAGCATCTCAACATTGGGAAAAAAGTGCGGCTTAGATTCGAGTAAATAAGGAATTTAAACAAGATATCAATCATTGACATGGCCAAGTAATTTTAGCGCGTTTTTCACATGTTGTATTTTACAATAATTCAACTAATGAACTTTTTACTAACAGAAAGTAGTGTACTATACTAAAAAAAAAATTAAAAATGATTAAATTTAAATATGATTTGGCTCATCTAGGGCACAAATGCGACCAAATGCCGAAAACCCGATGTCAATCGGTTGCTTATTGGCTGAGAAAAAGGTACGACAAAAAATGAAACGAAGAGGAAGGCGAAATTTTCGGCCTAATAGCGCTTTTTTTACACTACGTGAAAAACGCGCTAAAAAATACGGAGGAAAAATAATCGAATGATAAGAGAAAATTTCGTTGAATAGCAAATACACTTCGCTATTTGGAGGCTATTTTACGAAGAAAATCGTAAAATGTTCTTGGTTCCGCGAAAAAGTTCGCGAAGTAGAGAAATTCATAAAATAGAGGTTCGTAAAATGGAGGTTTAACTGTATTGTATACTTTCTTTTAGCTCACTTCACCTACGCCACTGGGTGGACCGCAACACATTGAAAAAATTAGAAGTAGCCCGTACCCTGGAAACGTCTGCCCAGCCCTGCTTTAAGTTCATTAGGTGTGTCATTCCTTTTAAATAGACAGTTTTCCGATTTATGTAGAAGTCTGATTTTCTTTTTATGCTTATCCTTTTGTTTATTTTTGAAGCCGTCATTTTTATACCTAGCGTATAACGCGCACTCGTAAATTTCGATCTTATTTTTGGTGTTAAAAGCGTGCGTCTTACGCCGGATTTTACGGTAACTGGTTTCTATATTCCTTTTACTTGAAATAAATTAAGACTTTTTTAAATAACTTAAGTTTTCTTATACTATAATTATCTGAATCAATTTTTAATTAATATTCATTAAACATTTGTTATCTTCCTTATCATGTTGAAATAATTTATTGTAATACCGAAATTAGTATTAATTACGACAATTGATTTTAGATTCGTATGACAAAATAATGCGCATAATAGAGTGTTTTTTAAAACCCAGAAAACATTCCCCGGTGCAGCGAATGCACAAGCGAGTAACAACAAAGAATGAAATGGTAGGATATCCGGCTGTGTGTTCTGCACTACTATTCCTCTTTATTTCTCTTTCTGAAAAGGATGGGAAATATCCCTCGTTTTAACACAGCATTTCCAGGAAAAATACAATGTTATTTATGCAGTTAATTTCCTTTCGGGATTCTCTTTCATCAATGCGTTTCAGTTGACTGAGACCAACCATTCAAAGAGCCAATAGAATAGGTGAAATGCGGTTTTAAAATACTTTTAGACATTTTGAAAAAAAATGTTAACGTTTTATGCATCAATGGGATATGTAGTCTGTCTGTGGATTTTTTTTAAAGGACCGCGTTTATTTAACGATATTTTATTTATGGAGTGGAATTTTTCTGACATAAGCTCATTAATAACTTTAGCTACATCTCCAAATAGAACAGATGGGAAGTATTATTTCTCTGGGAAAGAACAATTTAAGAAGAATAAAGATTAAATTTGATATTTATGCATTTTAAAGTGTTACTACTTAATTCCTTTATTTCTTTATACTTAAGGTATCCAACTACTTACGAAAACTTTTTTTAAAAAAAACCCCGGAGATATGGGGATTTTTTTGTGGTTTTTAGATTTGTTTAGTACATTTTAAGAAAAGTATGCTAAAATTAAGAAGAGAAAAAGAAATTATTCTTACTAAAATGGGAAAAAATTGGTAAAAATGTACAAAAAATAACATAAACGGGGCCTATTCTGTACCAAAAGTATATGAACAAATTTTCAATTTTTCAATTTTGATATGTTGCTATGTTATTTATTTTTGAAATGACTGTCAGGTTAAGAGATATTTTAATTTTTACAAAAACTAGAGCACTTTATCTTAGTTATTATATGAAATTGCTTAAAAAACAGTGATTATATTCACATAAGAGATTGTAAATTTGTAATAAAACAGTGAATGATAAATCTGAAGTTAAAACACTTCTACTATTATACAAAACATACACAAAAAACTTCAGTTAATTATTTTCAAAACTTTTTGAGCAATCGCTGTCTTTGTTTGAGAATTTTCGAAAAAACAAATTTCGAGTTTAATTAGTTTTAAAGTATAACATTTTGCTTAAGGTAATGGCATCTGCTTTTACTAAAACACTTGTAGTTTTTGTTCTAGTGAACGGAAAATAATAAACTTGGTATTTTTAAAAAGCTAATAAGATAGCTTATAAAATAAAATCATAAAAAATGTGTTAATTTTTGGCAAAATTCACAGTTTTAGGGTAGTTGGATACCTTAAAGGCAGAGTTATTACAAATATATATGACGGACAACTTTAGCATTGTAAAGGGCAAGAATGGTATTATTTGGAAAAGAAAAGAAACCCCATCATATTTAATAAAGTTGTATACATCGACGTGATAAATTCCTCAATCTCTCTCTCTCTCTCTCTCTAATTTATATTTCTTCCTTTTAATATTGTTTTCCTATACGATAAAACACATAAATGAATTTAAAAGCAAAGGTTTAAAGATTACTGAAACAAAAATTAATAATTTAAAATCACAAAATTATTTATGAAATTAATCAAAAATCGAAGACTAAAAATTATTTTAAAATCCTTACAATCACAACAAAGAGATAAAGTTGCTCGAACGATGTGAACAGAGAAAAACAAAATTTCCATCTCTAATATTTTGTAATTGTAGCACACCCAGTCTGAATTGAAGATCTAAGATATATTGAATTTTAATTCGTGAACATAATGTAATTCCTATAAAATTACCATTTCCTCCTTCAAACTTAGACTAGTATACAGATTTAAATACAATAATTTTTTTATTTCCAATGGTGGATTGCAAGACTAAACAAAAAACAGAGAAGAGGGACAAATAACAAGAAACAAAAGAAACACAAGAGTCCACAGTATAGTCTATAAATCACACAATTTGTGTCTAGCCTCCCAATATCTGCCCCACATGGATCGATCCAGAGTTGAGTGCAAAGCAGCGTGCCAAATGAATGGAGTCTATTTCTTCGTTGGTGTCTCACAGTATACACATGGGGCTCTGGGAAATGCCTATAGTGTTTAAATGCTTGGATAGACAGTCGTGGCCAGTGGTGATTCGAAAATCGGTATAGCTCTATCTCGCAGCTATTTTAGTATATCAAGAAGTTTGTTAAACCACACCTTTTGTTTATTCTTCTCGTTAAATTTCGCGCGCGTGCGATCAGAAATGTTCCCTGAAGGAAACTTTTTTATAATTCTTTTGGCACTATAGAAAGGAAACTATTGCTAAATATCTGAATGTTTCTGTCTCCTTTTTTGCTAAGTAATAGACATTTTCATTCCCATCAATGCCACAATGTGAGGGAATCCATTGCATGGCATTGTCTATATAGCTTCGAAGTATATCTCTAATTAACTGATGACACTTGAGAATATCTGCTGTCATAGGTGCCTTGATAGAATATATTGCTTGGAGGGCTGTCCTTGAATAACTTAAAATAAGTATTTTTGAAAAACCATCTGTGTGGTGAAGAAGTTGAGAAAGTAGTGCTGTGTATTCCTATTGGGGCAGGAGAATAGGCAGAGGCGGATTAAGGTAGCTGGAGGCTCTTGGCGGTAAAAGGTTTGAGGCCCATAGGCTTAAGAGCCGAAAAACTAAAATAGTGAAAAGAGTCGCTTACTTTAAATTTTCAAAATAAAATGTATTGCTAAAGAGTTTAATAATAGCAATATATTTTATTTTGAGAATTTAAAGTAAGCGACTCTTTTCACTATTTTAGTTTTTTGACTCATCCCCTAAAGAAAAATCTTACCTGTATAAAAAAAATTGAAAACCTTACTTAAGAGCTTACAGTTTTGCTATACAGTTTGATTTCTCTTTGGAAAATTCATCAATTATTTTTACCCTATCTATTTTATCCAAAACATTTTATTCTGTATATAATATGGCCATGTTGTTCAATTTGTCTTTTCTCCCATAGTACTTCTTAAATTACTTTTAACACGTTTTAAAACTAAAAAACGTCATTCACCTGATGCCTTCAATGTCGGTATTGTTAAAAATATTTTCAAAAGTTTTTCTACATTAGGATTTATTTCTCTTGCATCTCGATAAATTTCTAGCGCGGGTTTCATTGCATTTTTGTTTTCTTTTTAATTATTGTTCCAAGGTGGCGTGGTTGGTTTGTCGCTGGCCTTTGCATTCATCAAGTTTGGGGCACCTAGAGGCCGCCAGGTCCGACACCCGCTTAATCCGCCGGTGAGAATAGGTCACAGTAAACTGCAGCACCTGCATTACTGTTGTCTGTCAACTTATTGCCATCCGTGAATACAATATAGTGCCAAAGATTTTAAAAAAAATTACGAATATTTGTCTTTAGAATTTCTAAAACTAATAATTAAATCCTTAAATAGCAAATAAATCATTTAAACTGACAACATATTTTCAAAAAAGCTTAATTCCGCATAAGCAATTCTTGCCCCCCCCCCCCTACATAGGATAGTTTTTATTGCATTCAAATCGATACACTAGTCCAGGTTTGAAGAGGAAACTGTTATTTTCATAGAGAAAAGATTAACATTAAATCAATCAGTTAAAAATGGCAGTAGTTGAAAACCTTTGTGACATTTGATAAACTTGTGAACCATTTAAAATAAAACATTGAGTTCTATTCACATCATTAAACATATCAAGCATCTATTTATGCGTGTTAACTCATTGTTCTGGAAAATAACTTAAAATTGACATTAATTTTTCTTAATTTTCGATAACGGCAAAAATGTTATACAACATAACGTACATAAATCATTTTTAGAAAAAATATTATATAAAATTAAATGTATTAGATGCTAACTGTGATAAATATGTAGTATTGTTTTTAACATAAATAATTAGAAGGTTTAATTTTTTCCCTTTGAGAATACTTAGAAATATTAAAGATTTTTTATGCATATTTATACATTACAATATCTTTCTGCCGCCCATCAGGTTTAATGGTTAGTGACACTGACTGGGGTGCCGTAGGGCCTGGGTTCGAATCCCAGAGAAGGCATGGCTGTGTATCAATGTATAGTGTCTTCGTGGCATGGGGGTACTCTAAATAGCCATCGAGCCGCAAGTCCCCTCGTGAGGTTGGTAGAAGGGTAAGAAAGGTGGGAGGCCCCTGACCACACTTCCAGAGTGTTCTCCCGTAACATTGAGGTGAAATCGAGCAAAACCGTATTGTCATTTGCATGGTGCTCAAAGCTAAGACAAACAGCAGGCGTAAAAATGTAGCCCTTAGCCGCGATGAATCGTGGTCCTTGATTTGATGTTACTATCGATCAGGTGACATAAGTAACAACTCAATATTTTTCTACATAAAATAGTTTGTTTACATAAATTTTAGCAATACATGAATCATATGCTTTCAAATCTTGTTTTTTTCTTCAAATGTGCGTTGAAACGTTCGAATTTGCATAGAAAAATATTGCGGTATGTCAATTATGACGTGACAATAAACCACAGATGAGCATATTCATTTGGCAACATAAAAACTCTGATGTCTTTTTTCACATATTCATGATAAATTTTTTAATGTTGTGTAGACATATTCTAAAGCAATGAGAAAATCCACCTACGCTACTATGAGGCAAATATGAAAAAGCTTGGCAAAAATTTGAGATACACAAGAAAATGAAGCATGTTTTGTAAATTTGAATGAGTACATAAAATAACATATAACAAAAACGTCAATAAAAACCACAAAAACGTTATTGATAAATAAATCTAGATCAATCTCCAAAGTCGACTTTGACCTGGAAGAGCATAAACAAACAAGAAATAACTACTACGTAGAATCGAAGTACAGATCTTTGTTTAGCAAAATAGGAAACTAACTTTTTTCTAAGCACGTTTTCGTTTAAAAAAACCATCTGAAATCTCCCCTCCCCCCAGATTTACGTTTGGAATTTTAAAAATTTATTGGAATAGTAATTTTTTTTTCAAAATTATGTATGAAGCATTCTCGAAAAGTCAATATTTAAAATAACATAACTAACTTTAACATATATCGTTTTAAAATTCAAACATTTTAATCGGTAAACAATTTTAATATAAAAAAAAAATAATAGCAAAATAAAATTTTTCTCAGATGGCATTAGAAATTGACTTCGTATAGGAAGAAACGGTGAAAAAAACAGCAAAATTCCATACAGTTTGGGATAGTTAAATAAAAAAAAATTCAACGAAAAATATTTTAAAAGTCAATGTTTTCAGACAAAAGTGTTGTGTAAGAAACAGTAGCGCACACACAGGAATTTTTCAAGGGAGGAGAAAGGGGAGGGGATTGAAAGTCCAACATTCTCGTAACATGCTCCAATACGCCGTATAGCATATTCTTTTAATTTTTTGACAATTTTCGGGAACAAAAAACAGTGAAAAATTAATTACTGAATAAATAATTAATATTAGTTAATAAAATTAATCACTGATGACAAATACTTAATTAAATTTTGCATACTATATGCATAAGATTATAATGAATCGAAGAAAAATTCAGGGGCTATGGGGGGTGTCCGGACCCGAGGACCTCCCCCCCCCCTTCCTTTGTGCGCGTTACTGGTATGATAGTTTATTTGCATTAAAAAGTGCGTGAAAAGAATATTACATCTAAGAACAAGGTTTTCAATCGATAGCTGGATAGATGCGCATAAGTTAGTTATTTTCCAATAAATATTTTGATAATTTTTTGCATGGGAAAATTCATATTTCTCATTGTCCCGCTAGGATCTTAATATTAAGTAGAATAACTTTACTGATTTTAAATGGAATACAAAAATTTAATTCGTAAAATTTACTGTTATTATTGCACGGAAACACTCAAAACTGAGTACAGTAATACCTCGACTTACGCGAATCTGGAGTTACGAGATTTTCAATCGCATCGATTTTCCCCCCATCACTGAAAATTCAGGTGGAATCAATGCCAGAGCCTGATTAAATTGATAATTTGATTGAAGAGATTGTCTGTCTTTCCATGCAAATTAATTTAGACGTGGATAGTGATGACGTTCAAGAACTGTTGGATTCCCCCAATCAGGAGCTGACAATGGATGAGCTCATAGAAATGCATGAGCAAGAGCAAGACATTGAAAAACTTGAGCCTTTAAACCCAGTTCAATTAGAAGATCAAATGATGGTTGGTAATTTGACAGAATGCCTCAGTTTAGTTGAAAAAGTGTTACAAATTTTTGAAAATACATACTACAACGAAAAGCGTATTTTTTTCAACAGAACAAGGGGGGGGGGGATTATTAGCATGCTACGAGGAGATTTCGCTGGAGGGAAAAAAACAAGTAATATAAAAAAAAAAACATTGAGTCAATCCCTACTTAGATCAACAAAAAAAAAATTATTTTAGTTTCTTTTTATAAAATAGTTACAATAAATATAAATATGCATATACATATGACAGAATCACAACATTAAGCGGCAATTAATTTTTATTAATTATTATTAAAGTATCGTATTGTCATCCAAAACAATCGTGTATATAAAATTTCAGTTCAACTGAATGCTTTGAAACGTGAGAGAAAAAAAATCTTTTAAAGTTTTGACCCAAGTCGCTAAAAATTTAGCCAACGTGGCTGTATCTGTAATTATTTAAATAATTAATTTCAGTCAATAATTTTAATAAATAATAATTAAATTATCGTATTGTTATGCAAAACAATAGTGTATAGAAAATTTCAGCGCAAATGAGCGCTTTAAAATATGAGAAAAAAATCTTTTCAAGTTTTAACACAAGTCGCCAAAATGGTCACTAAATCGCCAAAACTGATGCCAACATGGCTGTATTTTTAATTCTTTGAATAATTAGTTTTAATCAATTATTTTTTTTTATTAATTATCATTAAATTACTGTATTGTCATCCAAAATAAGCGTGTATATAAAATTTCAGCTCAATTGAGTGCTTTAACGACTGAAATTTGAACAAGATAAATATATAGAGAGAGTGAGCTAATAGTAGGAATTGAATAATCTCTTTGAGCCGGCGGACTAATTGTTTGTTTTTATGAAATCTTTTACATCAAGACTTTCGCTTGCTATTTTGTATTTGTGTTATCAAAAATTTTATTAAACATTTTTAAAAATTTATTATCTTTCATCTCTAGCCCCAACTAAAAATCATTTATGTGTACATGCGAAATTAAACCCCGACTTACGCGAATTCGTCACTCAGTCCCACCTATCGCTTAAGTTCGGGGTATTATTCTATAGAAAACTGTACATCGAATAAAATAATGTTTGGATTCGAACGCAAAATCATTAATCACATGTATCTATTTGAACATTGAAAAAAATGGGATCAATACACTTTTCTTTTTTGTTCCAATATCCTAATGCCTTGTATTTAAAAATCTTATAAAGAATAAAAGAATGGCATTCTCCTTAAAAATCAGAATAGAAACAGTATGTGGAGCATGAAACCATGCAGGGAGTATGAAATAAAGCAATAAAAGTAATCCGTGTAAAGCAGCAGTAAATTTTCGTAAAAGCCAAAGAATTTTCTTTGGCTACTCAAAACAATTTCTTTTATTACCAATTCGTCACGGGAAAGACAGATTTACGACGACTTAAATGCCTCAAATAGTTGTAGAATCAGTGAATTCGAATCCTTATAAATTGCGTTGTCCATTGTTGCTGCATTTCGAATAATCGTATATCAAAATCGGTATATCCAAAATGAATTGAAAAATCAGATGAATTATTTACGACCTTTTTTTTTCTAGTGCAGTTGAAGGCAGTTTATTTAGGTCTGTATCATTCTTAGGCAGGAGCCATGACTTTCAAATATACACTTCCAACATTTTATGCTCGAATTTTGTAAAAGACTTTTAGTGTTTAGTCCTAACATTTATAGATTTCATGTTATCTAACATTTATTTTCAACTTGTAATTTTAAAATTTTTCTGTAACTTGAATCTAAGATATAAATTTTAAAATGCTTCAGCCTTATCAGCCATAACGATATTAAGAAGTCTCCTTTTTCTTTCTTTTTATCGGAAGGATGGAAAAGTGGAGAAGTAGCAATCATACTATAATGCAAGTTTATAATTAGATTTTATCATCGAAAACTGATTTTGTTTCATTTTAATGTAAGAAATTTATATATGACAATAATAATTTTTTTTCGAGGACTCTGCATATATATATATTCAGGAATGTTGGTACTATCAAACTAGTTTAACCCCACTTATTCGGTCCTAAGTCCGAAATTGCTTTTTGACTAGTTAGGCTCCCTTTTTAACTTTTCTTTATTTTTTATTTCTAACTTCCTTTTCCATATTTATAAGTTGTTTGATTGAATTTGCGTATTTTACTTTTTTTATTTATTCCTTTATGTTTTTAGATGTATTTCATGTTTTCTTTCGCATAGACATGCGCATATATATGTACGCTATATTTATATATCTTCAAAAAGTAAAAGTTCAGTAACTTTGGACGAGCTGGTTGAGGCTGTACAGATTAAGAACTTTTTTATTTAATTTTTTCCCTTTATTTGTGATTATTAAGTGTTTCCAAAGCTGAAATATTTGAAAATTTTAAGGCTCATTAAGAAGTGATACGATATCCTAAGTTTATTTTCCAACTGTAATTTTACAATGCTTTTATAACTTGGGCAATAACAGGCAATAATAGAATTTTTTAATAATGTTACTTTCTTTAAACTTATTAATATAACTTAAATTTTACTTTTTATTATTACTAATAAACGAATATAGTTTTCATATTTATTAGGAGAAAATATGTGACCATAAAAGATACATAAGCGAACGATTACAGTGAAGGTCTTAAGTCATTCAATGATGTTTTATTTTTTCTCATTGTGATAATAGTAATTGAAATTCATATATTTAATCAATTGAAGTATCATTTCTAATCTAGATTGCAAATAAAAAAAATTAAGAATAGTTTAATAAAAACAGAATCAAATACGAGAGAACACGTGCGCTATAAATATTAAGTTTGGACTTCATATAAATAATAATGATTATAAAAAAACTGAATCATTGAACTTTCGAAGTTAAACTTTGGTCGGAATAAAAAAAAATGAGCATAATACATGCGTAATTATTTGAAATTTAAATGCGCAGATCTTTTTATCAAATAAAAAACCTAGAGATTTATCTAGTTCCAGAAACTTTATGTGATTTTGAGAAACATGAGATGAAAATTGAAAACACTGATTTGCATTTTTAATGATAATTTAAATAGGCAATATTTTTCTCGGAATCAAATTTGTAAAAATCTGCAATTCAGAAAAAAAATCACTTGGAGTACTTTTCTTGTTATACGCAACATGTTTTGAAATTGTTTGAAATTTGAAATGAATTCAATTTATATAAAATTCATAGACAAATAGTTCAGTTATACATAGAATTTATATGATCTGAAAAAGATACAAAAACAAATAACATTTATCAGATGTCTGGAAGAACGCAGGAAAAAAAAAATATCTAGAATTATTTCCATGTGACTTAAAAATAATACATCATGCAAACGACTTGGTAGATTAGTGGTAAGTGTTCGATTTTATCATTTTCTTTTTATTCCCCGTTGTATTAACCAAGGTGTGAAAATTCTCAGGCGATATAAAACAGTAATCGATAAGTAAACTAAATAAAACTAAAATTTAATGTTCATTGATCAAGAAAAATATATTCGAAGCTCTAAAAATTAACTTAAAAAAATAGCAAGTGCAATATTATTTCACCATTTTTATTTAAAAAAAATTAGAAAATAATACTGCTGTATTTAGAAACAACCACCATCCGTTTGATGTAAATAAATATTCATTTTTGTCAAAGTATCCAAGAAAGATTAAAGTTTATAAACACTAGTTATTGCGTGTGAAAAATTGTCGTACAAAATTATAACGTCTTCTTCTTTAAAGATTAATTTCTCTCTTAATTCCTGAATGAAAAATCGGTTACATGATTATTTAAATATACGAGAATATAACATATATTAAATTTTTGAAATAAATTTCCCGATGAATTTTCTGAAACATTTGATTTACACATATATACATAACACTTCTAAACAAAAAATTATAATTTATTATTCACTGGATTCAACCTTGAAACATTTCGTTAAAATCCAGGTACACTGTAATTTGTTTAATTTCGGTGCTATTTTAAACGTTTTTACCAAACTGTGTTGTTCTATGTTCCACTGTATGCATCAAATCATTGAAAATGAAGCAAAGCGAATTATTATAACTTAACGCTATGTTATCTATTTATTCGCCTGTTAATAAAACTTAATTTGTAGTAATAAGCCTTGTTTTACTATATAATTAGCAAAATATTCATACAACCATGCATGAAACAGTTAATAGCCTTAATTGAACCCTAAATAGTTATTCCAGAAAGAGAGTAACTATAAAAATATCGCATTATAGAGAATATCGCAATAAGAATTCTTAAATGGAAGAAATTATTACAAAGAAGTTGCCAACATTCTAAACAGAGTATAATAGTAGTTAAATTAATTATCTTCTACATTTCAAAGGAAACACATGCGATAGAACATCATTCTAGCTGAACGAGTCATTAGAACTACAGCAATTAGTCATTCAGTATTCTTACCGAATCCTCAAGCAATGTGGAAATAACCAAGACCTTGAAATAACGGTTTTCAATGAGCCAGGTGATAATAACAATAAAAAGAAGGACATCTTACGAGTTCACTTTCTATTGAAAAAAGCAAATGATTCAGCGTAAGATTCTTCCACCATTTTTTCCTTACCTCATCATTCGCTTTGTTGAGCGGAAGAAAAGAAAGCTGTGTGATTTAAAAAAAGGTAGTTCCTGATGTTTTGGAAGTCATAAGAATGCATGATAATGGAGATGGAAAGATTGCGGTTGTGTTGAATATTTTTTTCGTGAGTAAAAACGGATGAGTAAAGAGAGATATGGGTCTTTTTTAAGGCGAAAAAACTTTTTTCGGTGTTTGTGATTCGTTATGTTTTGTGTCATGGATTTCGAAAACTGACGTCGTCTTAATCATTCTTCTACCGGAATTAGAATAGAAAAATATTATGCAATTTAAATCTAAAACAATTTTAGGTACGTGATTCTTAATATAAACTTTACATTTTAAAATTAAAATATATATAGTTGTTTTGGTTCAGATAAGACCATTCAACCTTGATTTTGATTTTAAAAAGACTAAATTTAAACATAGATTAATAGTAAGTATAAAAAAAGAGGCTATGTGATCCAAGTAATATGCATAACAGCAGCATAAAAATTAAAAAGATGCTTCTCTTTAGAAAATCTATTAGTTTTTATTACCAAAAAATACCTATTTTAGTTAGTCAGGAAAAAAATGTTTAATTTATAAAAACATCACACAGTTTTGCTTTGTTTTTGTATTTCATTACATTGGTATTTGACAATAATACTAAAATGTTTTTTTTTTTAATCTAACCAAACATTTTATGTTTAACTATTTATTTTACTTAAATCCTTTTAGGTGTGTTTTCTTTTTGAAAAAAAGTGCATAATATTTATTTTAACTAAAATATTTTTAACGTTTACTGTGGGGGAGGACCCCCCCCCCTTCTACAAATTATACAACTGTTCTCACTCATTGCTCAAATTGTAAAACTGTAATTTTCATGTATTATTGTTGTTCTATTTATTCGTTCTTTTCCCACAAAATTCGTTCTTGGCGCTCCTCTTCAGTTAAATTCCTCACTGAAACTGCATCGTCCAACACGTCATTGATAAAGTCCTCAGATTTTGATAAACCTGCAGCTCTTGCAGATTCTTGGAAAATTGAATTTTTTGTTCCATTGATTGAAAAAAATTTTCGTATGAGACAACGCTTTTCTTCCCAAGCACCGATTCCAGTTCAAGCAATCGTTACGATATTTTGCTGCTAGAGCTTACAATAATGTATTATCACAACCGTATTGGCGAACATAAAATGAAACGAAGCACATGGTTGCCAATTCAGCGCGTACGACGCATGCGAAATCGGGGTTGCCAATTTAGCGAGTTATCTTGAACGTTGGCATTGTTGCGATAGTACGTAATATAAATTTATTACAGCATCCCGAAAAACTTATTAAAAACATAGAAAAAATACTTTGGCGACAAATTCGTACAAAGAACTCAAAATTACAAACATCAAATGAAAAATTTGGATTAATCTTGAAAGTAAAGCTGCATGGTATTAAAATAGAATAATAATGAATAGTTATACGAGGCTAAAATGATAGAAAAAAGGAAACACAAATTGATTTATTGTTTACTAAATTAATCATGACAAATAGTTTCCATATCATAACTGACTCAGTTTGTGTCAAAACTGGAACTTTAAGTTTAAAAAAAATTTCAAGAAAAATAAATAAACTTTTGCAAGGCTTTGTTCCAATGACCTAAGATCAAAATCTTATAAAAAGAATTAAAACATGTTCTTAAAGAATTCGAATTTTCTGTGTTCAGCTGTAATCTGATTCCAAAACTTCCCTAATTCTTCGGATTAAATGAAAAAAAAGATGTACCAGTATTTAATTTCAAAACTACACAAATTCAATAAAGTTTGAAAAAATGAAAGAAATTACATGCGTGAATGCGTCCCAGTTTGTAAAAAGAAAAACAACACAAAAGTTCTCTACAACTTTTAAACTTGTACGAAAACAAAACCATCCGCATTCTTGAAGCCTGAATGATTTGGAGATTAGGACATTCGAATATTTTAAATTTAAAACTATTTTTAAACATAACTTGTACTTAAAATTTTAAAAATTGTGATACAAATAACATTTCGAATAAGAAATCGTTTTTTAATATCCCATTTAAATGTAAAATTTGCTTTGATAAATTATTTTCCTTTTCGATAGTATATAATTTAAAATATGTTTTGATGAAAAAAAAATTATTTTCTATTACAATATATTTTCTTCTGTAAAGACGTGATCCGTAATTGAGATTAATACGTTCATGGTCTTTTAAAGTTATAAATATTATATTTAAAAAAAAAATCGAAAAAAGATTTTTTTTTGAAGAAATAAATAAAATTGTAACAAATAGTTTAATTATGAGAATAAAAAGGTTATAAATGTTAGTATTACTGATAACAT
Organism: Trichonephila clavata; assembly: GCA_019973975.1. NCBI lineage: Eukaryota > Metazoa > Arthropoda > Arachnida > Araneae > Nephilidae > Trichonephila > Trichonephila clavata. The sequence continues at coordinate 15,310 of BMAO01010026.1, forward strand.
TGAATATGCATTTTCTTTAGAATGCATTTTTTTGACGCTTGATTGTTTTTTAATCTCGCACTCAGAGCTACACTTGGGATATTGGGTCATTTTGAACCGTGGTTAAATGACGAGGACGATACATAAGCCGGTAGTCCACTCTCCAAACTTCCACACCAACGTAAGGACTTTGGGTTGCTACTCTCTCTCTCAATATCGTGTCTTATTCACTAAGAAGAAAAGAAATCGAAAAATATCTGTTGAGGAAATCATTATTACTATTAGCAGTAGTATACCGTTGCCATTGATGCTTTGTTAATGAGTGATTTTTCTTATTAATGCCATTCTAAAGCTCGACTTCTTTATTTTGAGCCATAATTAGGTGGCAAGGATGCCACCAGAGTAAATAATTCCAAAGCTTGACAAAAAATAATAATCAGATTTAAGATTCTAAAATCCTGTTCGTTCATACGATAATATTTGATAGAATCGAGTTTAGAATTTAAACGTTGCCAGAAACAGTATTAACGCAAATACCTTTTCCTCTCTGTTACCTAAGCAATTGTTCTTTTAATAAAGACCAAAATTTACGTTTTATAATTAGAAGAATGTTATATACTATTTCTTTCTCACACACACACACAAAACTGCAAGTACAATATTTTGCGGAGCATGAATTAGAGCAAAATCTGGCATCAGCTTTTCAGAAATATCGTTTGAAGAAATGAGACAAATGAATAATTAAAAAAAATCGAAGAGATATAGTGATTTACAATTCTCTTTTCAAATAAATAAAAAAAGAGTTTTTTAAAAAAAAAATGAGAAAATCCTTTTTTTTTGTAAATTCTTGCCATTTCAGTGTTGTTTATTAAGTATTGAAATAATTTGTTTTCCCCATCCCAAGTCTGTAAAACAAAAACAAAACACAATTGATGGAATTTTCTTCTCTTGATTGACCGATAGGCTCAAGGGAGGAAGAAATTCAATTCTTTCTTTCTTTTTAAAAAATAAAATCACTCAAAACGAAATAAATCTTTTTTGCTCAATGGATGTTTGATTAATGAAGATGACACGTGACTTTTTCATGAATGGCGAATTTCGATTCCTTCTTGGAAAAATTACCACAGTAATGATCAAGTTAAATCAAAATTCTCACCTAGAAAGATGTGGAAGTTAGGAAAGTGAAGTATCACCAATAAGTCATTCGCATCATTTGAACCAATGTTAACAATGTCTCCAATAACCTTCGTGAAACTCCAGATCAACAATCAACATTAGTTAAAAACCAGATCAAATAAAAAAAATACATAAGCTGGTATCTTTTCCCTTAATCTTTCACAATGCGCCTTGTAAGAAGAAAATCCGCAACGTACCTAGTTAAATTTAATTTACAACAACCACTCGTTATATTTCACACATCAGTCTTCAGTGGAATGGAGATTCGAGCCAACGACACACTTCGGCGATTAAGCAGCATTTTCGCGCCAGGTTCCCCAGGAAGAGCGAGTGAAGGGGGTAAATGAGGTGTTCGAAACTAGCTTTATTGACATGATTGTAAAATCAATCAGTTTTAAAACGAATAAGGTCAAACTGCAAGCGAAGAAATGGAACAAGATAATATTCATTATAAAATATTTGCAAAATTTATTAATTTAAATTCAGTTTTTTTGTTTAATTATACTCACACTTTCTCGCTTTGTAACAATAAAGATCAAAACCTTGTTTTTTCCCCGTCTTATTCAAAGTGAATAGATAACTAAAAGAGTGGTAAATATTTAATCATCGACATAGACTGTAGTTTTAGAATTAATTTGATTAAAAAAAATATCTGTATATTTTTGATATATTTAAAATCATGAACACAAGAAAATATAAGTTTTCTGCTTTTTCAAAGGTGAAAAACTAATCTTTAAGAATTTATTTTCATTCAAAATTATTGATCTTTATAATGTATCAAATTTTTTTCTTTTATATTATTAGTTTCCTTTTTTCATTCATTAAAATTCTAAATGTTATGAATTGTCAGGAATACAAAATACATAACTAATTCTTCAATGAAATACGATTCAATAAAATTAAACTGAATTTTTAGAATTCTAACAGACTTTTTGCACCATATTTAAGCATTTTTTCTTTTGAATTTAAATTACATGAAAAAATTAAAGAAAAATATGAAACAATTTTTTTTTAAAAAAACAATAATATAGCGTATAAAATAATCTCTCGAAAAAAATAAGAATATTTAGTCATCTCATTTCTCTTCAAATATTTTAAAATCATATTAAAAAACATTTTGAAAGTATTTTAAAAAACGTTTTGCATTTATTTTCTTACTAAAATAAATTGCAAACGATTTATTTATTTACATTTTATTCTACTATCTACTGAAACACTGAAATGATTTTATAACTTACCCGCTCTCGCACATTATTTGATTACGTAACTCCAGAATAAAAACAACGATTTCGTATCCAAATGAATGAAAAGTAATTCCAAAGCTTAACTCTTTCCATACACAATAGCGAGTGAACACTCAGCCGTGGATGAAATCGCAGCATTCAAGCCATTACGAATGGTAATCCCCACCAGAGGGCGCCTTCAAATTGCAAAAAATTTGTTTCTCTTCTTTTTTCACGCATCTTTAAATTCTTTCTCACTCTCGCAAAAATATGTCGTGACTTGTTTGAATGTGGAGGTAACATTAGTCGGATTAAAGTGATGAAAGATAATTTGTGCGGATAATGATTTTGTATTAAATGCAAGTGTAATCGCTGATTTTGCTAATTTTGGAATTCTTTTTGGTGGGAAATGTGTTCACTTGAGTACTTTTTGAAATTACAAAGAAAAAAAAAATGTGCATTTTGATTTTTTTTTCATTTATTAAATGATTTCTCACTGAGTCTTATTTTTCGGATCATCTGTAGATTGTTGATTCGAAAGTTATGCTGTGAAATACAACAAAATGTTCAAAAATAAGCTGTTTTAAAAATTTGGTGCATCGATATTGATTACGCTTATAGAGATTTTCATGAATTTCAAATGTAAATAGAAAAGGAAAGAAAAGTTGATTTTCTACGAAGAAAAAAAGTTATAAAATCATTTGCTTGAAAAGAAGTTTCGAAAATAAATACATTTTTCCAATAGTTTGATAACTTTTTTCCTCCAAAAGAAAAACAAATGTTTATTTTATTTATTAGTATTTGAACTAATTCAGCTACAGCTAATGAAGAAAAACTCTTAAATATGCAACAAAGTTGTTTTAGGATTGTAAAATATTTAGTTATAATTAAATTCCTTTTTCTTTATTTTGAACTAATTTTTAATTGACTATTTAATTCATACAAAAAAATTGTAGACATTGTTTAGGTGTAAAATTCTCTTTCATATTATTATCGTCTGCTTTTTATTTAATAATTTCTGATTGCGTCATTTATTTTCTGATATATAATCGTTTGTTGTTAAAGTTATGTTGCTTAAGTTGGTATCTTTTGTAATTATTCTAGATATGTTTTTTTTTTCAGTTGGAGAAAAGAATTGTGTGCGTTGTAATTCTTTTCATAATATACAAAAAATAATATGTTATTAATTTTTGTATATTTTCGAAATATTATCATTCATTTGGAAATCTTTTTGGTAACTTGAGTGATTATGAGAATAAAAAGGCGTCCGTGGAATAAATTTTGGCTAATATTCACAGAAGCTGTAGGAAAAAGAAAATTGGTTCTTGGAATTCCATATTAAATAAAGAGTTGGCCGTACGAAATAACTTCAATGCAATTCAAGAGAAAAGTTCCAGTTAAGATTGATCATATATTTATTTTTAATCACATTATTAATTAAAATTATTACTTTATTAAAGTTATGTAATTAGTATTACTAAGGTATACAGTGGACCACAAAAGTGTTCGTATACTTGCGATTTCCTATAAAATTTGATGTTTTCGACTAATAAAAATTATTAGATCAGAATTGTGATTTTTTTTGAAAAATCTAAAATTGTTTCTTTATGGAATAACATACCCAATTTTTAAAACATAGTAAAATTATAATTTTGAAAAATTAATATTCAAAAAATTACACCACAAAAGTCTTCGTACACTTAAAAATTATCAACACAGCTTTGAATATTCTATTTCTTTCATAATTTAGTACTTAGCAGGATATCTTTTAGTGTCCACACAACTTTTAAACGTCTTGGTATAGATTTAATCAGTTTTTTTGTAATTTCTGCATCGATTTTCCTCCATGCTTCTGTGATTATTGTTTTTACTTCCCATTATGTGTGTGTTATCTTTTTTTTAAATCAAATTCTCAGCAAATTTGTTGTACTAAGCTTAAATCAGGGGATTTAGGAGGTATTTCAGAATTCAGGGACATTATGTCATTCTTTTTTTTTTTTACAAGTTGCAGAAAAAAAAATTACAATTCCGATATATTAATTTTTATAAGTCGAAAACATTAAATTTTATAGGAAATTGCAAGAATGAACATTTTTGGGGTCCCCTGTATATACATATATACTATATACATATTTCTATAAGAGAATCAAGGTATTTCCTTAAGAATGATCATCTTTCTTAATTCCTATAGGGAACATGATAAAATTTCTATAAGTAGTACAAAAATTTATTTTATTTTTCATTTTAAAGAAAGAAAATATGGCTATTTTGTAGGGATTTCTTACTAAACTTTTCGATGATTACTAATCCAAGTAATGATTACACGAACATGCATTATGATATCTCGACAATGGATCTAAAAATGAGGCAACGGTTAAGTGATTTCGAGTGCTGATTAAAAAATGGATGGTTTGCGACAATCAGAGCACTGCACAATTAAAAGAAGACGCTTTGAGAAAGGAATGTGAGATTCGCTCTTCTGAAAATTAATAACTGTATTTTACTAAAATTTTTATTTTCTTGAAGTACGGAAATTTTTCAATATTGTAATCAATATATTGTTCAAGATTTTATCGAGAAAATGTTTCACGATTTATGAAATCGATAAGGGGAAGAAATTTTAAAAGATATAAATTGGGGCGCTCAAAAACGCATATGAAATAACTAGACACGAGAATTTTATACTTATCTTTATTTATCGTGAAATTTCGAAAATGTTTTCGGTATGGGGGAAGTTCTGTCTTTTTTGAACCGCGCTTTTATGCGTTGTCGATCCTTAGCAAAAATTCGAATCCAATTGAAACCAGTTTAAGCAGTTAGATTAGTGTACTATTGATAATTTATACGCATGTTTTCGCATTTTAGAGGGCTTGTGAAATTTAGCTCGAGGGATGTTTCCTTGAAAGATGAACCAAGATCAGGAAGCCCATCAGATTTCAGTGCCAAAGTGCTACGCAAAATAATTGGGACAAATCCCACGTTAATTTCTACAGAAGTCGGCTTCAAGTCTGGAATTCATCAGACTACTGCTTTGGATTACATTACCGGTTGATTCAAAATGTGACCAATTTCAAAGCATCATAAATTTTTATTGAATAAAGTTATTTACATGAAATTTTCAATGTGGATTCCTTTAGCATAGTACACTTTACGTAAACGGTTAAACCAGGCAAAAAGAGCCCTTTTGACCATTTTGAGGGGGCATTTTTCCAACTTCCTTTTTGATTGTATTTTGAAGCCCTTGAAGTGTTCTTACTTTATGTCTGATTAAATTGTTTTTTTTTTAAGTATCCCCGCAAAAATAATCGCAAGAAACGCAGTCAGAGGAAAGTGGTAGTCCTTTCTCAGGAGGAAAAAATTACTTTTTTATCTTTCAGCCATTTTATTGTTGACTTTGCAGTACGACTTGGTGCAGAATCTTGGAGAAAAAAGTTTCCTTGAGGGTAAAGTCGTTTACTTTCTTTAATCATGTGCTTCAAAACATGATTCTAAAAGTATTTAGCATCAATTTTAGCCTTTTATTCTACAAAAATTAGTTTTGTCAAACCTTGAAGGGACATTTTCATCCATACCATAACACCTGATGGCCAATTTTCCTTTTGCAAAACAATTGCTTCTTTGTGACGCTTTTTGTGTGAAATATATTATATTTTCGTTTTGCCAGTTTTAAATGGCAGATGGAACAGTTCTTCATCCGAAGTTATCCATGTTTTGTACCTACCTTTGGGTGATATTAAATACAGAGGCCAATAATGCTTTCTTCGGTTTTCTACTTTCTTTAGAAACATTTGACGACAGACTGGTTTATTCACTTTTTTAATAGCCAATTTTCTTTATCTAATGGCAAATTGTTGATTGAAAAACCTGTAGTTTTTTTTGCTAAAGTTGTTTTAGGCAGAGGATTTTCTATAGCGATAAGTCTTTCCAGCTTCTTTTTTTTCTTTTTCACCAAGGACTTCCTTTCATCCACATTTCATTGCTGGAGCTTTTAATTGCCAGTCAAATTTTTTTTCCAAAGATTAGATAGTAATCTATAAGAAAAAAGCCTTTTCTGGTTTTTAAATGCTTTATTTATAATAGCATTTGAGCAACTATTCTTCAAAATTTTTTAAATTTCGTTTCGGTTTTGAGGACATATTTCCGGAGCCATAGATTACTCCCACAAATAAAAATAGTTAGATTGGTAATTTAAACATTTTATTTTTAAAATATAATTGGTAATAAAGTGATTAAAAATTACGATAAATAGTTAGATACTTTTAAAATTGATCACACTTATTTTGAATCAACCTGTAAAAGGCTTGGTTTCGTGTCCAAACTCTCTGTTTGGGTGCCGCACGAATTAAGCGAAAAGATTTAATGGACAGAATTTCGATATGCTCTTTAAATCTTGCTTGTCTCAAAAGGGAACCGTTTTTGGACCACTTGGCGACTAAAGACGAAAAGTGGATAGTGTATAAACACGTGGTTAGAAAAAAAGGTATCTGTTTACAAAGGGGAGACACCACCACCCACATCCAAAGTTGGCGTGGTTCAGAAGAAGGTTATGTTGTGTTGTTGGTGAGACAGCAAGGGTATAGTGCACTATGAGTTGCTGAATGAAAATAAATTGCTCGTTCCTGTTCACAACTTGATGTTTTGAATAAAAAATTTAACATAAACGTCTATCTTTGGCCAACAAAAAGAGTGTGATTCTTCATCATGACAACGCTAGACTACTCACGACAAGAAACACCGGTTGCAGAAATTGCAGAGTTGGGTTATGAAACTTTAACTCAGCCAGCATATTACACCATCTGACTATCATCTGTTCAGGTCTCTGTAAAACTTTCTTGATGTAAATGAATGCATAAATTATGAGAGTGTCCAAATGGCAATGGAAGAATTTGTCTCCAAAACAGAGAACTTCTTTTCCAGGGGGTTAGATAAGCTGCCAGAAAGCTGGCAGACAGTTGTATCTAACACAAAGGACATTATATTTCACATTAAATTTTAAATAAAAAGTAAAAAATAAATTTGTTCATTCTTTAGAAAAAACGACAGAACTTTCCCTTGCACCCAATACTTTCCTTCTACCGCTAAACTAACTCTTGATTTTTAAAGAATTATTATAAAAATATTATATCTTTAAGGCACATTTACTTAAGGCAAAGTTATATATAATAAAATATTGAAAATACGCTCCATTTCTGAAGATAAAGCAATTTTATGAAATCAATATTAAAGCCATTTTTACTAAAGGAAAAAAAACTATTATTAAATAAAATTTGATTTAAGAAAGGACCAACTAAAATTTAATTTATATCATTTAAAAGAAAAAGAGTGCAATGACAATATATGAACCAAACTGTGATTAAAATATTGAATCAAATACCTCTTTATAAATTAAAAAAAAATCTTTTTCTAAATATGTTTTAAATATTAATAGGAAAACTCATGTATGTAATGAATTTGACTGTCAAGTAAAGGAGTTCATATTCTTAAGCAACGCGAGGGCACTTTGTAATTTTGAACCATGGTCAAGTGATGACCATACCCGAGCTCGAACCTCTTTCTGCACACTTCCACACCATCGTAACGACTTTGAGTCACAACAGATTTAACGCACATCAGATACTTTTGATCTATTATGTAAAACCCAATTTTTTCTATATTTTCATTCTTTTAGTTGTGAGTGTCAAAAAACTGGTTGCACCTTAAATTTTGAAGGCATGTGTATAGTATACATCTTGTTAAAAAGGATTCATATGGATTGTGACCTTCTTAAATAGTACGACACGTCTCATTTATTGCTTGATAATCCATTGGATTTCCTAAATTATGGTCTTATTATCTAGTTAACAAGCTGTAAAAAGTATAATTTGTCGCTTAGCAGACCATCATAATTTTTCTAGAGCGATATTTTGTGACGGTTCAACTCCTCTTTTGGTAGATGTTATTAATTACCTTTGAAAAGGCAGAAGTGTTCAGTAATATCGTATTTAAGGCTCTGTTTCTGAAAACCAGACTACTTTTTAATCTTATCTAATTTCCCTTCGTCTTCTAATAATTATTTTTCTTTTTCAATTATTTTTAATTTAAGTACTTAAAAAGTAGTTAAAAGAATGGAAAAACAGAAGCTGCGAAAATTATTATTTTTTGTTACAGAAAGATTGTTTTTGCAAGAATGGTTTCGTATTAAGACTTTTTTTTAAATAAAAATACCCTTGACACTGATAATGTCATGAGAAAGGTAAAAACAATTTTATTCTTTAATAAAGTGACCAAAAATGATCTAATTCATGAAATAATAAAACAGACTTAAGTTGATATCCTCTTTTCTGAAACAATAAAGGGAATTTCGCTGTTAAATAAATGCTTTCTTTTCAATTTCTTTTAGTTTAGAAGGAAGCTAAACTGAAAAACGTTGAATAGAGGCAAGATTTTAAACACATACATTTTCTTTATTGTAGAGAATTCTACGAAGTTTAAAGCTGAGCTACATCACCGAAATTTTGTTTTGAAATCTTTACCTATGGGGGTAAAAAATAATTGATGTTATATTCAATATGAATAAAACAAAGCATCATGACAAATTGTGAAATTAAAGTTAAATTTGATACTCGTGCCTTTCCTGAAGCAAAAATTGAGACATTCTGCGCAGTGGTGTCGTAAGACTTCTTGAAGCCCTGTGAACCATTTTATCGAATTTGGTGTATAGGGTGTTGCTAAATTCCACCGACAATTGCGACCCCATAGAATAGGAGTGGGCGGACTTTTCTAGGGTGCAGGCTACTTCTAATGTTTTCATGGTTTTGCGGTCCGCCCAGTAGCGCAGGTAGGGTTGTTTTGTATTAAAATTGTACATTTTCTTTTTTTAACACTTGTTTTCGACATTGTACCCCTCTTTTAAAATATGACAGATTTTTACTACAAAAACACAAGTAACACAAAATTGTCAAGTTGAATGCCTGAACAACTATAAGCGACTACAATACCGTGGAGCGTGGTTGTATTCAGTGCAACGAGCAGAGATCTGAACCGAAGAATCCGAAAGATATGTATGTTCTTACTTTGTTCGCTGCCGAGTCCTGGACCCCATCGCAGAATCCCGTGCCATCGCGGGAAGAGCTGATTAGCATTTATTTTCCCCTTCGAACGACATGTGGGGAAAAAATTCATTTTTTCGACTAGCATCGCAGTGATCACTTTTCCTCCGAACAGTGACAGTAAACATGTTAAGCGTCATCGTTCGCTTCCAATGAAGGTACATGCGTCATCTACACATTTATCGAATCATTTGCTTAAGTAAACACAATTGCATTGATTGTCAAAAGCCAATTGTCCAGTCTAGGTGTCGTCTGTGTTCCATAAATACGTCTCTTTTAGTACGTGCGTCTTAGGTCTTAGTAAAGGCGGTCACCCCAAAACGCATTCGTGGTCCACCAGTTGATCACGATCGACTTAATGCCCATCCCTGCCATGGATCATGGGGTCGCAAAACACACGTTTAGGGGGAGTAATTAGATGTATAGTGGAATGGAAAATGACAATGGGTGGTAAGGAATACATTCATTTGACTCGTAAAGCATGTTTACTATAATAACAAAGCATCATTGCCCGACTTCAGAAAAGCAACTGGATTTGTTTGAATGCATCCGACAATCCATCGTCCATCTGTATCGGCTGTTCTATGACCTACGCGACACCAACTTCGAACAATTCCTATGACAATCCCTTGTCTTTGTATTTCTGACGTCGAACTGTGATACATTGTTCGTATGGTAAACCTGCTTTACGTCTTATAAATGTATCTCTTACCATTTATTGCCCCTTTTCATACCACTATATATCACACCTTTCATAACTATTTTTGCGAATTATTCCGACTAAACGTGGTTTGCGACACAATGTTCTGTGTTGATTTGTTGTCCCATCTACAATCACTCCTCTGAATTTATCGGTCGAATTCGGCAACACCCTGTACGTAGATGCTCAGTTCAACGAAAATAATCCATAATAAAATGATTTTTTACATTTTAAATTCATAATTAATTATTAATTATGTCATTAATCATATCTTCAAAATCCTTTGTTAATACAGTCGACTCTCGATAATTCAAACTTTCGATAATACGAATCTCTCGCTAATTCAAAGTATATGCTCAGCCCCTTGAAAAACTCTTGATATTTCGAACTAAAATAATGCGTTTTGAGCACTCAATATTTCGAAGTAAAATCTGTGGATGGCCGGAATAGAATACACGATAATTCGAAGTGATCCTATAAAACTCTCGACGATTCAAACACTCATGTAGAGTTCTGCAGCAAACAGGTTAGACCTTTCATATTTTGTGTTCTATTGTTTTCACTTGTCTCCCCTGTAACTTAGTTTCTTTGATGACCATTGGAGTTGACTCCAATAACTCTGACAGAAGCTAAAGTGTCACTAAACAAACCACGCAACTTTTTCCTTAAAAAAAAAATGACATTTTTCAAGCTTCATTTATTCTAGAAAAATCTGAGTGCCATAAAAAAAACAAACAAAAAAAAACAAAAACAAAAAAAACCAGATTTTTTCGTCAAAAACATTTATTATGTACAGTATATATTCTTTTATAAGTTGTTTTTAATACGTAAATGTATTCTTTTAATACAGGACTTTTAACTTCTGTATAATATTTATACTGTATAATATGTACTTTTTAAAAATACTTTTAAATAATTTTATACATGTGTGCAATTGTTGCTTTATTATATGGTTTCAAATTTAAATGTGTTAGAAAAACTTTCTCTGCGTGTATTTTGGGAGTTTTTTCCTACCCTCTTGATAATTCGAAGTTTTTCATTGGTCCCTTTAACTTCGAATTATCGAGAGTCGACCGTATTTCATTTTCACGGACATGAGACATAATAATGCAATATCCGGCATGCCGCTGTTGCCATTGGCATATAGTTAGTTTCCAGTTTTTCGGAGTATATGTTCAAGAATAACGGCAGTTAAAATTACTCGAATTATGACCTTACTGAGGTCGAGTCGATAACGATACACGAACTAGCTTATCAAGTAGAGCAGCGTATGCCGCTTTGTTCACGAATGTCTTAATACGTCACAATAAATTCATATGATACCCTTATGCAAAATATTGATAACAATAATACTCTTTGTAGTTCATGAGTAATTGAGTTTTAAATTATTCAGAAGTAGAAAAAATACCTAGGATGATTAGTTAGTTGCTTCTCCTTTAAATAACACTAGGCAACATCAAATATTTCGGCAAAAAATAGTTGTGATATTCAATAAACTAAAGTGACGATTAAGTAATAAAGGCTAACAATGAACTGACATTTAACTTTTCAAACTTCGATCCCATGCTGAATTAGAATTTTGACTCTTTATTAGATAATCCGTATAAAGTCGCCCTTAACGAGAAGAAGCCTCGGGTTTCCCTCTTCGATAAACGAGTTTATTTAATCAAAGAGAAAAACGATGAAAACTTTAATGATGAAGGCAACTACGGACCGTTCAATTTGATATTTTTCCCCTTAAAAATTTCCTAAAAAGAGTGAACAAGTTGCATTTTAAAGAGGAGGGAGGCACGTTTTAGCATTTCAACGTGACACTCCAAAAACTGTACGTTATTCCATGGTTATCAAAAATTCGTTTTACCGAAACACGAATTAGCTTTTCTAGTTTCTCCGTCGTTGCTTTACTAACTGCATCCATATACTTAATGGAAATATGTGTGTATTAATTGGTACTATATATCTAAAGCATAGGAGAACTATATCTAAGTCATTAACTAGAGTATTCACTGTTTTAGTGTAATTCATAATTCCTCAAAGATATCTCGAAGAAATGTATTATCGTAACAAATCATTCACTAGGCAACATCAAAATTGTTTCGGGCTCAAAAATAGTTTATTATGAAGTATTTTGGTCTGCTAAACACTAAAATCATCATAAAAACTTCAGATTAGCTCTTTTTTTCAAGAATCAGAACTCGCTATTTATAAATAGCTGTATTTTTACTCATCTTTACTTTCTGTGTATAATCTTTTTGATGTTCATTTGAGCGGGTAGATGGAAACTCTTGCCTCAGGAACGATTTTTATTTCAACGAAAGGCGTGTAAACGCGCCACCTTTCTTCAGGTGTGTTTTAAGTCTTACCTAGAACATCAGTAGAACAAAGAACAGACCATAGTGCACAATTCAAGTGATATTCGCTGTTTTTCGTCCTACAACTCAAGGTAAATCAATTCAACTATATTTAGGTCTCAAAGATAAGTGTGGTATAAGGATTTTTAGACAGCAAAAAGTATGAGAACTATCAACAGTTGGTGAAAGAACTCCTACAAAATTGTCATGACCCAGGATGCAATATGTCTCTAAAGATCCATTTCTTACATTCCCATCTTGATTTTTCCCTGCAAAAACTGTGGAACTGTAAGCGATTTGAACACGGTGAAAGGTTTCATCAAGATATCACAGCAATGGAACGTATATATCAGGGTCGTCGGGATGAATCAATGCTCGCAAACTACTGCTGGACAGGGATAACTTGGGATACTCGGGCTTCGATATACGAGAGGCAATCAAAAGAAAATGTTCACAGGAAATAAACTAAAATATATTACTGATTTCTGATTATGAACACGGTTTCTAGAAACATGACTTGTACTGTATGTATTAGTTAGTGGTGTTTTGTTCTTCAAGTTTACCAATAAATTGATGGATGGGCTGTGGTATAACTTAAAAACTAGAGCTAATAAATAAATTTCATTTACATATTCGTTTTTTTAACCCAAAATTAGTAAGAATAGGCTACTTAAAACCAGGAAACAGACAAAAAGTTGTTTTTTGTTGCCTAGTGTAATTATTTGATAAATATCATAATTGAGACAGAATAACAAAATTCTGCAGAATTCAATAAATTAAAATAAATAGCTCTAGTGTGACAACTGCGATTCATTAGGAGTATGTTTTTCTTAGAAGAGACGATTATTTATACTGAAATAAATATTTTCTGTGCGCTTTGTAAAATGTCAACTTCTATTGATTGTACGACTATTCTGCCTTTAATTATAAGCCATCATTATTTTGCCGGACATGTCCGTTCTTTAAAAAAAATTACGTATTGTCCAACATTTCCTGATACACAATTGTAGATATTTTCCTCATAAAGATGACGTAAATTGCCGAGAAAGAGTTGTAAGCAGGGAGAGGAATTTTTTAGCTGTTTTGTGGCAGAAAATATAAATAAAAATCTTGTCCAAATTTGGACAGTAACGTAAAATTTTTTTCTCGCTATTTTAATAATTTAAACAGTTATATAACAACTTCTAAATACTACTTCGTTCGCAAACTTAAAATAAGTGATAATTAATTTTTTGTACTTTGAATGAATGTTATAAAAATGATTTTCCAATTTTCTTCTATATAGAAAAAATAAAAAATCCGATTTTTCCCCCAAAAAAAGAAAAGGAAAAGTCATTTTTATGCAGTACACAGTATTCGAAAATTTCCTGCTGGCAAGTCTAACACAATGAAATAATATAATGTTGTGTATTACATCGTTTATGTGTATGCCTTGATCCTGTTATGCTTGTTTCCAACAGGTTATTTAGGCTAATATCTCCAGATTGGACATTCTCAAATATTCCTCCCCAAAAAAGGAAAGGAAAAGTCATTTTTATGCAGTTCGTAGTATTCGAAAATTTTCAGTTGATAAGCCTAACACTACGGAATAATATAATTTTGTGTATTACATCGTTAACTGTTTGCTTTCTGATATGCTTGTTTCCATCAGGTTATTTAGGCTAATATCTCCAGATTGGACATTCTCAAATATTCTTCCCCAAAAAGGAAAGAAAAAGTCATTTTTATGCAGTTCGCAGTATTCGAAAATTTTCAGTTGGTAAGCCTAACACTACAGAATAGTATAATTTTGTGTATTACATCGCTTACGTGTTTGCCTTGGTTCTGATATGCCTATTTCCAGCATGTTATTCAGGCAAATATCTCCCGGTTGGACATTCCTAAATATTTCTTTTTTGGTTCCACTTTTTCTTCTGGCCCTCTGATGTTAACATTCAGTTCTTCTCGTGCATCCTACCTTACTACGATTCGGAAAAATTCTTTTTTTTTTCAATCCAGCTTGCCATATTACGAACAGATTATGGATTTTTTTAAAAGATGAACAATTTGAAAATTTCTGCACTACTCTTTTATGAAACTATCTTCTTATAAGCAAATATTTTTATTTAAATATGGTTTCCTAAATTTGATTTTCGTTTTAATTTTTTTGATGCTTAAGTTTTACAATATTTATAGGTCAATTTGTTTAAACATGTAAACAAAAACATCCGCAAAGCATGGGATAAACAAGGGATTTTACTACGTATTACCGATATTATTTTTTTTGTTGATAAATTTAACTTTTATGTATTTTATTTTAAATTTATTACTTATATTTCCCCCTAGTCTTAATTTGCTAAAGCTCATGTGTTTACAAACCATTTTGCATTCGTGAACTTAATATTATATTGAATTTCTGACTTCTATATAAAATTTATTAATTTTTAATGTAATAAAGTGCATTCGGACACATGCCAAAAATTTATAAAAATTTTTGAAGCATTAATTTCCTTTCGACTTTTGATAAATATTTTACATCGATATCATTAATTGATTCGTTTGTAAGCTTGTAGAATTTCAAAACTTTCTTGAAAAATTGGAGAAAGTGCCTGGTTTTATTGAAACATTTAGTAATTTTGGAATTAAAACTTTATTGGATTCATAATAATTATTCATTAACATTAAATATTCTAGACTTGAAAAAGAAAGTAGAATTCTCATAGGCCTAACATTACTCTAAAGAATTCAAAATGGTACGTAGATATAAGTCATTATCCGTGTGAATCGATCCTTAAAAAATCTTATGAGAGAGAATTTCCTCTTTACATTTCATAAATCCTCTCAACTCGATTAATATTAATGTTAAATAGCCCCAGAAGCTACATACACATTCCTCTATCTCATTCAGGTATTTCTTAATTAAGCACATTTGTGGCGTTATTGATTTTTTAGAATTCTTTTTATGAATTTAGGCTTAACTTCACAAAGCTGCTGAATCAAAAGTAATACTCAGAAGAGCTTGTTATATAACATGAACCAGAATTAGGCAGAGAAAAGTTTATTATTTAAATAAGTCTGAAGATCACTCTTGAGAAAGATTTAGATGTGAAAAGATTAATAGAGAGACTTTTAGTAGCTCTATAATCAAATGTAAGAGAGTTTTTTGTTTGATGAAACGGTCGACGGTTTCTGTAAGCATTTTCATCTCTTAAACATTTTTCTTATGTAGCCAGATGATACAACAATCAGTTCTCATGGTAGCCCGCGAAACTGAAAAGTTATTGTAATTACAATATTGAGAGAAGTTGTTGATGGAAAAAATTCAAAGATGTGCATGACTTATTTTTCCAGCTGAGCTGTGAAATCTGAACTGTCTTCTGTAGGTTTCTTTTACTTGTAATTTTGAACCTTTGAAACTTGGAGTGAGTTATAAAAAATATTAGGCTCAATTCTTGATGGTCACATGATAAAGATGAACACGTGTTCTCCATGGAATTCAAAACAGACATTAAATTAATTTTACGTGTTCTTCTATTTGTAAAACTTATATAAAATATAAAATTTCATAATTGGGTAAAAATGTTCAAATGTTATAAAAAGAATTTCATCAAAAAGAGGCCACCAAGCATTATCAAAAGCTCCTTTAATATCCAAGAAAACCAGGATTGTATGAAAATTTCTCGTTTTCCCTTTTAAAACAATTTCATTAAGTTTCATCAAGGCATCCTCGGTACATTTTTGTGGCATAAAACCAAATTTATTTTTACTGAAAAAATTATCTTTGTGTAAACGCCAGGCCACTCTATTGATAATGAGTCTTTCAAAACATTTACCCAAAGTTGACAGTAAACTGATACACCTAAGGTTGTCTAAATGAGGGATACGGACGTCGTTCACTTCCCAAAGTGAACGACGTTAAAGTAAAATTTAGAAGCACCAGAATGGACGAATCACCAGATTCATCTCTCTCATTAAAAGCATTTTTTGTTGCTCAGTTACTTTATGTAACAGTTATTTTAAGCATTAATTAAATTTTAATTTAATTAATTAACATGTGTGTCTTAGGTTTTAAACACTATACTTCACTAAAGTTAGAAATTTAAATATTGTAAAATAAGTATAGCTCTATACCAGCTATCAAAAAGACATATAAGTTGATAAATTTGCAAAAGTTCATTATTAGGTAAGTAGGGGTCTACCAAAAACCGAAAAACATGGCAAGGGGTCTATGAGACAAAAAAGTTTGGGAACCTATGGGCTACACTATTAGGAAATGCCCAGCGAAGTGGTCGTGTAACGGCTAGTATATACAGGGTGTCCAGGTATGTGTGTGTGCTTTTCCGCTTAGGCACACTAGGCATGTGCCTAGGGCGCAAAGGATTTGGGGGCGCAAGAAATTATAGAGGGTGAAAAACGAGAAAATTACGTACCACCACCACTTAGCGAGTCATAAGAGAAGCATTTTTGTCCTAAAGAAAGTAAAGACTAAAATGAGATCTACTACAGAAAATGAAAAGCTTAACAGTTTGATGTTGCTAAGAAATAAAAGTGATATTACAATGATGTTATTAAAATGATTTTGCAAAGCTGAAAGCTCGAATAAAACCTTTGTTGTTCTAGTACAATAACAGTGACTCGACAAAGAATAAGGATGTCTAAAAGTAAACGATAGTATAGCGTTGAAAAAGATGATAATTAACAAGTTGAAAACAGTTCATACAATAATGTATACTGTAATTAAAAAGAATTCATTAATTTACTATACTAATTGACTAGAGAGTGAAAAGGTGGTCCGGGAAGTCGTACACCCTGTATATAGTTTCCTCAATCGTATTTTAAAACATACTGAAACAGTTTTTGATTTATATAATAAATAGATTTTGTGCGAAAGAATTCCACTGTCAAAGAAGAGAAATGTTTGAGATTAATATTGAAATTATTGATGATTAAAAGTTTAATTTGATGTAAAATATAGTTATTTTCCAACATCCACACATCTATCACATTAAGGGACATGGTACGATTTAAGCAAAATTTTTTAAAATTTAAGGATTTTCAAAAACTTTTTTGGTTGCCTCCTATGTGTGTATACTATGTAAATCCGATTTTGTGTTCAAAATTTCATAAAAACCTAGCCATTTAATTTTTTTAAGGAAAAACTTCAAATTTGTGAAGTGATTTTAATGCTACTCCTCCTACAAAAATTTACATACACGCATGAAATTTGATTTACAAGTACGTCAAACTATGCATAACAAAAGTCGGTATGGGTTTTGTGATAACATGATTGGTATTAGTACAATACTTCTTTTTATGAATGCTTATTGAAAATTCCTTAAAAAATGTATAAATTCTGAGTTCAATTATTTTTTTTAAAAAAAATAACTATTGTTTTGATTCAAAAATGCATACCAACTTTTGTTACATGTACTATTAGCAATAGGTTAAAAAAATTCAAAGCATTAGGCACAATAGAAAAAATGCCTTAGCATTTTCAATGAAGACAAACTAGTTATTTTATCTTTCCGAGATAAATAAGTTTAAAGCTTTGATTTGCCATAGGGATGTGAATAAAAACGAACGCAATTCTGTGTTTTTTAAGTTTAGAGCTTTCAAATTTTGTCAGACAATAGAAAATTATATAAAAAATAATTTAAGATAAAAAAATTAAATTTGATTTTTTGACCGATTTTTGTCAATTGAATCGTACTGTGTTCCTTTAACATTAAATAAACCTTCTCTTTTTTTCCCCTACGAATTTTCTGTCTTCAGTAGGAAATAAAAAGATAGCTTTGTCTTTAAAAACAAAATTCTGTTTGAAACTTGATATCATCTCTCACTCAGGCTTTATCTAGCATCTTACTGTTAAGGAGAGCAACGAACCTGCAGCATTATTTCCGGTACAAAGACAGCGAATATCAACATCTCTCTTTCACAAGCAGGTGGGTTAACTTCCGTCGATCAGATGCAAAAATAAGTGTATAAATATTTAGAATTTGTGGTTAACTTTTGGACTTGGTAGAGTAAGAAGAAAATTATATAAACTGAAGTAGGTATCACAAATTTCGAAATGAAAGAAAATTATATAAACTGAAGCAGGTATCACAAATTTCGAAATGAAATGTTTTCTGTTTTAACGATACTTTTAAAAACACTTGAAACTTGTTTTCGAAAATTTGTTTTTGTTTTTCTCAAATAGTATAATGTTTTAAGCGAAAAAAATCAAAATAAAATTCTTATTTTATGGATTTATGAAGAGACGAGGATATATTTTGTATTTCGTTTCAATTAAATAATTATATGAACGAAAAATTTGAAATAGCTCACGAGGAGAATCAAAATAAACGAGTTATATTTTAATTTAAAAGCGATGCTTACGAAATAGTGAATTAATTTTAATCAGTATTTTAAATAAGTTTGTAGTGTTCTGCACTATTGGGATCAGTGTAGAATATTTGAACCAACGCTTGTATGTTACTTAAAATATATACAGTCAACTCTCGACCATTGAAAGTAGAAGGGACTAATGAAAAATTTCGAATTATCAAGATTTCGACTTATCAAGAGGGTAGGGAAAAACTCCCAAAATACACGAAGAGAAATTTCAACATTTGAAACTATTTAATAAGACAACTCATTTAAATTTGAAACATGTAATAAAACAATATTTTATATATATATATATTAATTATTTTGAAGTATTTAAAAAGTACATATTATACAGTATAAATATTATGCAGACGTTGAAAGTCCTATTTTAAAAGAATACATTTATGCATTAAAAACAACTATTAAAAGAATACATACTGTACATAATTAATTTTTTTTGACGAAAAAATCTGTTATCTTATTTTGTTTGTTTTATGGCATTCAATCTAGCTTTGTCAACAGATTTTTCTAGAATAAATGGAGCTTGAAAAACGTCCGCATCAACTTGATTTTGAAGGGAAAAGTTGCGTAATTTGTTTACTGATTCTTTAGCTTCTGTCAGAGTTATCGGAGTCAACTCCGCCGGTCATCAAAGAGGCTATATTACAGGGGGGACACGCAGAGACAGTACAAAACATGTAAGCTCCGACCTGTTTTCTACAGGACTCTACATGATAGTGAGTGTTTGAACCGTCGAGGATTTTATTAGATCACTTCGAATTATAGCGTGTCGTGTATTGTGGCCAGCCACAGATTTTACTTCGAAATGTTAAGTGTACCGAAACGTATTGTTTTAGTTCGAAATATCGAGTTTTTTTAGGGGCTGAGCATATTCTTCGAATTAGCGAGAGGTTCGTATTATCGAAGGTTTGAATTAGTGAGTGTCGACTGAATTCTAATATGAAATACAGTGGAAATCGTTTAACACAAAACTGAGGGGACAAAAATATTTTTAGTATTAAAAAGGACATTGCAAGAAAAAATATATATTTAACCAAATTAAGTTTATTAGAGAAGATTTTACTCTTATAGATGTGTGATATGCTTGTATTTAATAAAAATCAATGAAACAAAAACATTCACAAGAACTTAATGAATTTTACTACAAAAAATTTCAAGTTTTTTTTGAAAAAAAAACAAAAACATTTAGTGAGTTTTTGGAAAACAATCTTATGTTTTTCTTTGCATTGACTTTTTTTATCATCGAATTGTCAGTTACGTCGTAATTGTTCGATATCGTCCATTTTTTAAAATTCTTTTCACCATTGAAAAATGCGCGTCTAAATAACCGCGCATACTTTTCATGATGTTCCTTATTTCGGATGACGCTGCATTATTCATTCTATTTTCGTCGCCGGAATCTGTATCAATAATATTTTTTGAGCTTTGAACAAACTTCAAAATGTGTTTATATGCCATAATTGGGGCTGTAAATATATTATCATCTACTGCAATGAATTCTTCCGATGATACACCATGACAGTCCAATAATACAGAGACTTTCTCAAACATTTCATGAAGTGTCTGGTGTTTTCCGTATTTTGTTCATTCCTAGAAGGGAAATCTTTTCCTGTTAAGCGATTTTCGTTTCGTGTTAACAGAAAAAGATGCAGGAAAATACATAGCAGTTTGTCGGGACCGTTGTATTGTTTCGTCTTAACTGATATTTCGTTTTAGCGTTTTCGCGTTGAGCGTATTTTACTGTATGTTCAGATGAATAATCTATTTTTCCTTTTTTTTTTGTTGTTTTTTTTTGTAAAATATAATAATTAATAGAGCATGGTTTACAAATTTTAAGAAATATTGCTTTAAAAAATCATGTTAACACTACAGGAAAGTAAAGATTTGCGATTAGCAAAAAAATTGCTAAAATCTGCTCAAAAGCACTCCTAGATTTTAAATTAAGGATCCTCACATCTTTTTAAACGCTTAAGCAAAATACACTGGTGTCCAAAAGTTAAGCATAATTGATAATGTAGGGTTGGATATGTGCAATGTCACAACCCCTCCCCCTGTTACTTAGGGTGGAGCAGTCCACACTGACGTCACACCCCGCCATAAATGTCCAACTGAAGGACACACGGGAAATGACGCAGACGGACGTTAGAGACGCTAAGCTCTAGACGTAGGAGGAAGACGTTCTATTTTGGTGTTTAATATATTTTAAATACTTCATCCTTCATTTTGTTAAATAAAGCATTTATCATCATTAGGTTGTAGTCATTTTCCCATTATAATTATGTGAATAAAGAAGGAACTGTAAATCAGAATGATGGAAACCGCGATATGCGAATGTAAAATAGTTATAAAATAAGGAAGCAAATCAAAAGAATGATAGTAATTAATTTTATTATCCAAAGTAACAGTTTGAAAGAAAATTGAGCATAGCAAGGATTCATACTTTAAAGGAAAAAAAATGAAAGAAAAAATTAAATAAAATACTGATTCTGCAGTTTAATAAGGCGTGTGGTCCCCTCTGACAGCCAGGCACTCTGCACAGCAATTTACCATACTTGCTATGAGATGATGAATGAGTTGTGGGCTCAAACAGTTCCAAGCTTCTTGGAGAGCTCTCTTCAGTTCTGTAACGGAGCTTGGTGGGTGCAAAAGGGCTGAAATTTGTCTCCCGAGCATATCCTATACATACTCGATAGGATTTAAATCAGGGGAGTTCGCAGGCCACGACATGCTCTGGATGTTTTCCGTTTCAAGGAAGTCATCTATCAGCACCACTCCGTGACATGGCGCATTATCATCCATGAATATGAAGTCAGGACCGACAGCACCTCGAAACAAGCGAACATAAGGCTCAAGAACTTCATCTCTGTATCTTTGAGCAGTCACAGACCCCGTGTCAAAGAAATGGAGGTCTGTGCGGCCGTCCATCATGATGCCTGCCCATACCATTACTCCCCTTGATGGAAAATGATGTCTTTCCGTTATGTTTCTTGGTTCAAAACGTGTTCCGCGTTCTCTCCATATCGTTACCCGTCGAGAATCACTACTCAGACTAAACCGGGACTCGTCACTGAACATCACACATTGGCCCACTCTCCCACACTCCAATATTCATGTTTCAAACGAGCGCGTTTATGCGTAAACGTGAGGGGAATGCAAACTGCTGGTCTTCTGGCATACAGGCTAGCATGATTGAGTCTCCTGTTAACAGTTTGTCTCGAAATTCGTATTCCTGTGGCGACCGTGAGCGCCGAACCCAGTGCTCTGGCAGTACTGCCCCTCTGACGTAGCGCACTTATTACCAGATATCGGTCTTGGCGAGTGGTCATGACTCTTGCTCGACCTGATACTGATTGTCGGGTTACATCTCCCTTCTTTGAAACCGCTGCCAAAGTCTTGAGACCACAGACTGGTCCACATTCAGAATTCGAGACACTTCAGTTTGTGATCGTGAGGATTCCAGCATTCCAACGATTCTTTCTTTCGTAAACATGTCCAATTGGAGTCTTTGTGCCATTATCGGAGGTTTGAACTCGGTACCTTCCGATTCGTAAGCGCGTAACTTACCACTAGACAAAAGTGATCACTCCTGTCCGGAGGCTGTTACTGGCTTATTTAGATTCCGCCACAGTACTGATCCACCAGTGAGTCGGTGGATAGGCGAACGAACGAGATATTTGTTGTTATGGCGAGCGTGGGAGTTGCTACTACTGCGTCAAGTCAGTCTGACGACTTTGCTGCGCCGAGTGGGTCCGACGACTTTGCTGCGTCGAGAGGGTCCGACGACTTTGCTGCCTCTTCTTGCAGGTAGAGGGCGCCATGACAGTTCAGAAGATTTTGCGTTTTTTTTTCTTCTTTTCAGCCGAGGTCACCGATATCGGAGGTTTGAACTCGGTACCTTCCGATTCGTAAGCGCGTAACTTACCACTAGACAAAAGTGATCACTCCTGTCCGGAGGCTGTTACTGGCTTATTTAGATTCCGCCACACCATCATTCACCTTGTTTGATGGTTAACAACATTCCTTCGCACAACAGTTGCACGAAACTTGTCTGAACTGCATATGCTGCATAAATTGGTTTCTCCGCGTTCCGACATGCGCCGGTGTTTCACGCAGGACGTAGTCGACTGAAAAGTTTTGCATAAACCCAATGTTTCTTTTTCACCCAATTAATATCCGCAAGAAATTTGGAATAATTTTACGAATATTTACTCCATGTTTTTTGCATTTTACGATTTATGCTTAACTTTTGGACACCAGTATACATATGCTTTTGGTTGATAACTGGAGTGGTTTTTGAAACTCGTTTTTTTTCCTTGATAAAATTCCCCTCGCTTCATTGTGCCATTACTCAATTTTCATGCAATTCCGCTGAATAGTTATTGGTATATACTGCTCGCAAATTTAAAGTTTAATTATGGACACCCGGTACGTATATATATTGTTTTCGGAAATTTCAGATTCTGTTTACTTCTCTGCCGAAGCGATGTCGTGGGCCGAAATTTCATTTGCGAGTCAAGAGAAATTATTCACCCACTAATAATTAATGAATAAGAGTGACTTTTCTTGGCGAATGATTTGGTGACAAAATTGGTAACAAAATGTCGCCAAATCTAGCTACATAAGTAGACGCATCTAGAAAAATTTAGAAACGTTTAGAAAAATTATTTAGAGAGAAAAATTTTAGAAGCCTTTACAAGTCTTTCCAGCCTTTATAGGAACGATGCAGAGAAGCAATATTGAAGTCAGAGCTTAACTGATTATGCGCTAATTTTCGTAATGTATGTAAAGGGATACCAACTCCTGGAGAATGCCTTAGGTCTGCAAAGGTTAGAATACCTATGCGCAGCCCCATAAGGAAAAAAAATTCCTAATGTGATATTACGATATTAGGAAATTTTGACTCTCTCACACACGCATCCTCTCACATACACTCACTTCCAAAAGTTAAGCACGGAGAAGAAAATTCTAATTTCCGGAAGCCAATCAGAATTGAAGAGGATGCAATTCGCTGCAGAGGTAGATGGAAGTATGCA
The DNA here is from genome assembly GCA_019973975.1 of Trichonephila clavata. Classification (NCBI taxonomy): domain Eukaryota; kingdom Metazoa; phylum Arthropoda; class Arachnida; order Araneae; family Nephilidae; genus Trichonephila; species Trichonephila clavata. Next base: position 39,229 of record BMAO01010026.1, read on the forward strand.
AATATGTTAGGTAACAGCCAATCGTGCTATCATGTCAAGAAATATGCAAAAAGGGCAGTCTTATAAGAAGCCAGCTTTATGAAGGGTTACAGAAATTGATTGTAAGTGCTGATAGAATGTGTTTAAAACTTTCCTACAATTTGTTTTCAAGACATACGTGTTTCTATGACTTTCAGAAAACGAATGGAAGATTCTGATCACTGGCGTGCTGTGGGGTGCATTGAAGCAGGACAGCCGATCACAGATGTTGCTCTTTTCTTCGGCGTTCCTCATTCTGTAATTTCACGTTTATGGAAACAATTCCAAACCACACAGACAGTTGTCCGAAGGCCCACAAGCGGTCGCCCAAAGGTTACAACCCCCGCGGAAGATTGATATATTGCTGTTGTAGCCAAGCGGAATCGCAGAGCGACCTCCACACGTGTGACATCTATGGTTACAGCGTCCATTGATAAGGCTATATCTGCAGCTACTGTATGCCGAAGATTACATACGAATGGACTGTATGCCCGGGTACCTCGAGTTTGTGTTCCTCTATCCGTCCAATCAAGAGGGGCACGATTAAAGTGGTGCCGGGAATATGGCAATTGGACTGTGTCTAACTGGGGCCATGTCATGTTTACTGATGAGTCAAGTTTGCTCTGGAGCCAGATGAAAAGCGTATAAGGATATGACGTAAACAAGGAACACACAATCAGCCCCAAAACATCATCGAACATCACGCATTCCGAGGAGGAAGCATTATGGTGTGGGCAAGGGTTTCATTAGGATACCGCACCGACCTGCACATCTTTAAACGGTGTTCTGTGACGGCTGTCCGGCATCAAAACGAAGTCCTAGAACCCATTGTGAGATTGTACGCTGCAGCAGTTGGTCCTACTTTTGTTTTAATGGACGTTAACGCACGTCCCCATAGAGCTGACATCGTCGATGACTACCTGGAGAGTGAAGGGATTGCACGTATGGCGTGGCCAGCATATTCGCTCGACCTTAATCCCATTGAAAATCTTTGGGATGCTCTCGGTCGGGCTGTATCTTCACGTTTCCCACCTCCAGCCACTCTTATTGAGCTGGAAACTGCTCTACAAGAAGAATGGCGATTGCTTAATTCTGCGGTGGTTGACCACCTAATTGAAAGCATGGTCAGAAGCTGTAAACTTTGCATACAGATAAAGGGGGATCACATACCCTTTTAATGCACTTTTTTCATTTTATATGCTGTTTATTTTCACTTTATACATAATTCTGTTGAAGTCTCCAGTATGACATTATCTGATAACTTACAAAAATTTAATATTGTTTTCATTTCTGTGTATAATTATTGATTTTGTTTTATGCATAAATATATATGCTTCTTTACTGCAAAATTTTGTGTCAATCAAAGCAGTATTTGTTGATTTTTTTGCATTTTACATCTTCGTGCTTAACTTTTGGAAGTGAGTGTATATGCATTCTTTCTTTGACTTGAAAATGTTCAGAGTTTGGCTTCTGTTCCAAGCAGTGGCGTAGTTAGTCCCGAGTGGACTCTGTATCAAAATTTTGGGGGCCCTTCTTGGGGCCCTTAACATTTTAGGACTGTTTTGTGTACACATGTTGGGGACCTGTAGCTTGGGGGCCCCCAAGGTGGTACTGTGGTAGGTGGTTGGGGTACCCCACGATGGTAGCCACGCTCCTGGCTCCGAGACATAAGATGGATAGCTTCTCTCTCATTCAAAAGTAGTACTTTTTCTTATAATACTGTATTTCTTTAAAACATATTTTATATAAGTTTCAATAAATAATTAGTTTAGTAAATATTTGATAATAGAATCATTTTTCATTTCAGCACACATAATTAGGTATCAGTTTAGCATATTATAAAAAGACGAAGTGAGGAATGTGTTTAATACAAGAACAATTAGATTGATTCAAACACAGAAATGTTATATAATAATTTCAATAGGATAGTGAAGTCAGAATGTAATATTAATTAGAATAATTTTCTATCCGAAAAAATGTGCCGTGTTTGCATCCTTTTGTTGGGAAAGAAAGGTCTTAGGTAAAAATGTTATTTTTATTGAAAAAATACCAAAAGCAGTTATCTACTATTAGTAAGAAAATCATTCAAATCAGCTTATGTTTCAGTCATCTTGAGTCTTTTTTAAGTAGAGTATATATATTTAGAATTTTACACAATGGCTCAATGTATTTATTACATCTATTTTTCTTGAAATGAATTTTTTTCTCATGCGTGTTCAAAATATTTTTAACGACTTCTAATTTTTATTGTGAGAATTGCAATACTTCAAGATTGCATTTTTGAGTGTTTTCTAAAAATAATTACTTACAAGTTTTTGATTATTTTAATAAATTATTTAAAACTTATAAAATAAAAACAGTATGAGTTCTTTAGGACTAAAAAATCTTTGTAAAGTTTTTTCTCCCCAACTCTATCCATTATACAATTTAAAAATTCATGTCAAATTTTCATTCTATGTTTAAACTTTTATGTTAAATACTAGTAGAGGTTTTTTAAAAAATGCAATTTTAAATAAAGTATTTTGAATTGGCAAGTAAAACAGCGAAAAATTTATAAATCAAAAAATTGCAAATATTTAAAAAAAAATTGTGTATTATATTGTAGAGTTTCTTAACTCCTCATTCTTTTGGGCTTCCCATTGCGATCTGCGCATGCGCGAGACCTTCGGCGATTGCAAGAGGTGCTTGCTCGCGCAGGTAACTGGGATGCAATCTGCGCATGCGTTAGCTTTTAAAATACAGCGGCCCAGTGCATCCATTCCGTTTACACACTTCCCTGGCAGCGCACGCGTCCCTCCGAGAGCAGTCAACGAGGATAAGAATAAATGAAATTAGTAATCCTTAAACATCGCCTCTTTTATTAAGCATACTGTCTCCCACAATATATATCTATACATACTGTCAGGGTCACGCGGTAAATTTATTATATTACTCATTGGTGACGTCATGATGCAATGGTTTAAACGAGCTGCTTGTGTATCTTGTCTTTGGCAAGGAGCCAAAAGAATGTAGTAGATAGATTTCTCTGGAATAAAATGGTGAATTGATGCTGCTCTGATGAGTTTAGTTTTTCTTTAGTATGAACAGGTTTCACGGCTGACACATACTAAAAATGTTTGTGTGTGTGTGTTATTTTTAGCAGTCCAATATGCAATCGAAGTTCATTGCAAGAATAAAAGAATTTTTATTTCAAAGGATGAATGCTCTACTTTTCCTATTATATAACTTGTTTTTGACTAAGTACATATCAAGGTCCAAACACAGAATATCCCTCTTAAAAGCAGAAGAGAAAGAAATTGGACAATAACAGGGTTATTCTTTAAACCATCGAGTAAAATCAGGTCTTAAAAATATGAACCAGATAATATTTTAATTCTTTCTATCTTTCAAAAATTTAATTTTTTAATATTAATTAAGAGTAATTTGCTTGTCTTTTTATAAATTACTGATTATAAATGCAAAAACATACACAAATTAAAAAAAATTGGAGAAATTTGGAAATTTCTATTTGTTAGAACTTTATGAAATTTGATTAAAAAAATATTAATAAATCAGTGCTTCACAAACAGGCACAAAGACTATAAGCTTACTTTCCATCTTGAAAATACACAAAATAGAAATATTCCGAAAGCATGATATGTTTGAGTTCAGTGTGTAACTAACCACTTTGATTCGGAATGTAATAACTTCTATCAACTATACACTCAAGACAGTAATGTTGCAAACCCAAAAAATAATGGTGTTCATTATCTCAGTAAACGGTAATTGTGTGTGCTTTGTCAAGACAGTTCGAAGACATAGACAAGTTGTAGTGACGTACTTCATTTTCTTAATAGTCTTTTTAAGAAAATAATTCTCGACCAATCGAACTTGCTGTGATCAAGCAGGATAAAAGAGTTACTAACCCACAGCACTGGACTAAGAACAAGCAATTGGATTAAAAATATCGTTTTAAAATAACGGGGCCTTAATGAAAACCTTTGAGACCCATGTACATACTTAGGAGCTATCAAGTCCATCTCTATCATGGTCTAAATTTATTTAAAATATCACGGGTTCTCGCCAGACCAACAATCTTCTAGAGTCCCTTTGCAAAGTCTGAACACAACAGAAAAGAGATTTTCATTCCAATTGAAATGTATGGGTGGCCGATTAAAACTTTTATTTCGAGGGCGTGATACGAGGGTTACTCACATTTCTGTACGTCATGCATTCAATCCTCCGTGTCCTTCATAAAGTCTTATGAACGCAAAAGCAGTCAATTTGCATACTGGTCTTCTGGAGGCTACAACAAGAGGAGGTCAAAGTCGGGGTTGGTGTTGTGGTCCCCCCTTCTTGTATTTGCTGCAAATAGTGGTTACATGCAACGTTTTTGTTGCTGTATGTCTTTCGCGGTTGTACCTTTAAGAAGCCGAATTCTGTCCTTAGAAGTTCTGACGACAAAGCTATCATATTTAACCATCGTGCAGTATGGGATTGTTATTCATCCAATAGCACATCATCGCAATTTTTCAAAGAATTGGATATGAAGAACTTCTTCCTAAAAAAATGCATATTTTGAAATTTTACCTCACAATTTCTACTAATAAAAAATCTGTTATCAGCAATGTGTCCAGTTATGTGAAATGGTAACAGCACACTAATTTATTCTGAAGATGCATGACTTCTGCGCATACTTTGTGATTTTTATGAAGATGTACTAGTTTTTGTTGATGAAATTGCTTATTTTTCATTTCCCCTTTTAATTACTGGTGATTAGTCAAGCAACAACAGTCATTTAATTTTTCGAGTGCCAATTTAGGAAAAAGTACATTACCTGATTTAATTAACCATAGAGCTACGGCAGCTGAGTGGTAATGTTCATGAACTCGTAGCCAACCTTTTCATATTGTGGATTCGAGTCTGATTGAAGACCACCATGTAGAGAGACTGATGCAATCTGTTGAGGCTCCAAGTCCTTATATTGGTGTGATTTGGAGAGTGAGATACCAGCTTGTCATCATCTTCGTCACTTAAGTGTTTAAAATTAAGAGGTCCATCCAGTGGCTGGCATAACGAAGAACATTAGGGCACCCCTGCAAACTCAGGTTTAGGACCCCAAGCCCAAACACGTACTACGTGTTAGCCAAGCTTTGAGTTCCTTAGAGTCCCTGGGGCCTCCCACAATGTGGGGGTGTACATTACGCCTCTGGGTTCATCACACTACCTATCACTTATGCCTTAGCACGTTTGAATAATGAAGTGTATAAAACGAGAGTTTGAGTTTAGAAAAAAATATGGCGAAATTATTATTATTATTGTTATTTTGAGGTGATGTAAAAAAGGTGGAGAGCAAAGTCAATAAAAGTCATAAAACCAGTGAGTATTTGAATGCGAGAAAAGGTGTTTGTTAAAATGGCTTCTGGGCTGCTGCGAAATGTAACATAACATGCATAATTATATCTGCTATTTAGTGCTTGAATCTTAACCATTTTTGTCCAGGGTCAAAAATTTCGTTTGCTTAACATTTGTTTGCATTCATATTTTGTTTGTTTCTTTTTATTTTATTTATATTTATTTATTTATTTTTTCCTTTTACAAAGTTAAAAACAATCTGGCAATCTGCGTGAGAGAAGTAGTAGTACTTAAAAAATATACGAGCAGTTCATACTAGTCAGCTGTTACTGTATCACAACAAAGCATTTTTAGTAAACAATAAGCTCAGTCGTACTTTGCGTGCAGAATTTGAAACCAATGAAAATCTAAGGGAGTTATTTGTGTTTCGCCTATAATTTAAAAATTGAGAGAAGCAGTACGTATTATCATCAGAAAATTATGTTTTAACGTTTTCCGTGATTGTTGCTAATGCGTCAAAAGTTAATTACTTATCCTTTGTGTTGGTTATCTGAATTCATTTTCCTGCATCTTGATAATAAATGTATGCAAAGAAAAAATATTTTTAAAATAGTTGCATGTTAAGAAAATAATTTTTTTCCAACTGTGCGCCATAATTGTTGAAAAAAAATTAACGTAACGGTCGGGATACAATATAAATTTTAATCGTTGTAGGATAATTTTAAGAATCTTTGTTTCATTTGAGAAGAAAACTCTCAGTTATGAAAAACTGAAGTCATGTTTAATTTGGTTTAAATTTCGCATTTCATTAATTTCTCTCTCTCTTTTTGGAAATTTGTTTATTTTACATGTTGATTTCTACATATTTTAGTTCTAACATGATCTTAATTTTTAATTTATTTTTTTCATATTTGACTACCCATAATCCTGTCCTAGTTTGATGTTTAGGTAATGTTTCATATTTTTTTATGTAATTTTAAAAAAGTGACAGTTGATAAAATAGATGATCTATTTATGTAACTTGTAAAATCAGTTCATACATATTTTTATATCTTTTCTAACTTTATGGTTATATAATTTAACGTTTGAAGCAGGATATGATTTTATAAATCCAATTTTTATTTTCAGCCTTATCAATGACAGGATTTTATGCAAAGGCAGCTTGATGCACGAAACAAGTGGAAACGAAAATAAGTTGCCACTGCCTGTGTTTATCTCACCCTCCCAGCAAATTACTTTCTATGCAGATGATCCAACTACCTATACTCAGCATTTGTCCATTATGAATCCTTTTGACTTTTTTGTCAAGTTTAAGAGTTAGTATATTTGATTCTTTAAATAATAAAAAATATGTACATGAGAAAATGGATGGGAAATTAAAATATTTACATACTTGCTTAAAACATAAAAAAAAAAAAATTATTTCATTTTATGTAGAATTGGAATCATTAGAATTTTTTTTTCTGGAAGTAAAATGATAAAAACCTGCTTGGGGAAGTATTAATGCTGTATATTTCTATCTAAAAGAGTCATATGAATCAAAAGTTTTTTTTAACACTCTTTTCTTTCAAAATATTTTAAATACTTAACTTTTAACATTTTTTTACTAATAATTTTTTTAAAGAACTGAAGATTTTATACTTTTCTATAAATACTAATCTTTGTTGTTTTACAATCAGCATAGTGTGATAATAAATCCTTTGAATTTTATTAAAATGGTGTATGTAACATGACTTTTATTATTCTTAGATAATTCAGCAATTTATACAAATTCAGGGAACTATGGTTATTTATGAACTAGTTTTTATATGATTATAAAAAATATTTTTAAAAAAAAATTTAACATGCTTAAATTTTGCATAATGGACTAAATTCATGTGACGTCATGATCACGTGAAAACTGTGTCACATGATTGTGCTGTGGTTTGTTTAGTACTATCGCTAGGACTATTTTGCTATCGCAGTTTCACATTGTACTTTTAAAAATGTCTCATTTTGCTAAAAGGGTTGCTCAATCAATAAATAAAAATATAATTGAGGAAAAAAAAAATCACATTTTTTCATAAACCAGTGCAAAATATGAGTGTTTTGAAAGCATGTTGAAACATGAGGATTATAAACCATCTCCTCACTGTTTATTATGTATGCAATTACTTTGAAGAATATTTTCAATACCTACGCCAGCTTAAACCAAGCTTTATTCTCACTATTTTTGTCTTCACAAAAGAAACCTCTTCAAAAAGGATTTTGGAGAGATGTAGACTTTCACAAACATGTAAATACTTCAAAGCAAATGTTTGTTTATTTTAAATAAAATTATATGTGGAACATACATAAGAAAGTAAAATATGTTAGTTAACTTAAGCAAATTTTTGTTTATTTTAAATGAAGTTATATTGAGAACATATAATGTTTAATTAACTTAAGTTTTACTTATTTTACGCATCTTCAGAGTAGTAACAGAGGTACTTAAGTATTTAATTATCTAAAATTAGAACACAAGAATCTGATATGTAACCATACATGTCATATCAAAAGCAAGTATTTTTTTAAATTTATTTTTCTTTGTAATTTTACAATATTACTGGGAAAAAAGTGGAAAAAAAAGCATTTTTGAGAAGTATTCACTACAAAAATGAAAAAAATATCTTAATTTACTACAGCTTCATAAATGTGTACACTAAATGATGAATCAAGTGCCACTTTCAAACATTAGAAATCAAAATGATCATTTACCATTTGTAAAATTACACGTAAGTCACACGTTTTGAAAGTCTTTATTCGCTGCACTATTTCAGACAAAAGATATAATTTATCAAGAATTGAATTACAAATATGGTAAAAAATTAAGGCATTAAAGTTTTAAAACTAAAATGTGTATAATAGATTAAATTTGCGTCTATATATTGAAAATAAAAGTCTTGCTCACAACTACATGATCAAAATAAAATAGTCATTTTTTAATCCATAGTTCTTTTACAAAAAAATAAAAATTGTAACATATTTGTGTGATTTTGATTAACACATCTGTTTTTCAGAGTTTGACTGTGTGGTATAAACCTATCACAAAGAGAGAGAGAGAGAGATGTGTGTAAATTTTTTTACTATTTATAACAAATATGCATTTATATTGGTGTTTGCACAATATGTAGAAGATTTATCATTATAGATTAGATTTATTTTATATCATTATATTTATTTTTACATAAATATAAAAGTCTAAAAGACTCATGTATATTGACATTATCCTGCTTATAAGTCCTGAATAAATTTGTTGCATGAGTTACTTACTTGATCCAAGAAAAGTATTTGGATCAATTTTATATTTATTGCGAAGAGAAATACAGAAAATCTTTTTCAAAATTATTGTTAAGGGGTTAATTGGCCAAAATCACTGATATTTTTGAGATAAGATTGTCCTGGTAAAACAATGCTATAATTAGTTAATTAACTTTCTTGTAAGTAGTAGAAACTGTGATTTTGATTACAATGGAACTCAATTTATTCATAATAAATTTTGGTAACTTGTTGATGTAATAATGATTTTAATCTTTATTAATATATTTTCAAATGTTAAATTTCAGAGAGAATTCTGTATCTTTTTTTTTCGGATGTTGTTTTATCTTCCATTTTTTTTTAAAGTATAAATATAATTATATGTAAAGGGATACTTTTCATTCATATTAGTGATAACAAAATAACATAGAGTGAGTACATTTCTTCAAATAAGTTTTAAGTTTGCAAGAAATAGAACTGGAGTATTTAATGTTAAACATAAATACCTGGTCAAGAGACATAACTAGTAGAAATTGTGAATGGAAATTTTATGTAACTATTCATTTATATATATATATATTGTGTTGAATTTCTTCTATCTTATTTGCAATCCTTGTGTTGTAAAAATAAAATGCATTTTCATCAGAAAAATATAATGGATATTGTTTATCAGTATGAGATAAACAATAGCTTAAAAAAGTAAATTTTTGAAAATTTTTGTACAAATTTAACTTATATTTTAGAGTTATCTACTGTTTATAGATAAATCATACTATTATTTTTTATAAATTATATGTAATTCAATAAGAAGAAAAATATATTTAAGACTAAAGATAATTAAATTGAATTTCTAATAATTATTGCACCTTTTCTGACGAAACATTCCCTTAATATTGTATAATAATTTTTAAAAAGTAGATCAACATGGTTAAAGGCACTTTATACAAAGACAATTAAAAAAAAGTATTCAATTTGTCATAAAAAATTATAATGCAAACTTTTAATATAGTTCATATTAGCATTAATAACATTAATTTGTGATCCAAGTGTCACATACCCAAGCATTATATTTAGTAACCCAGGTATAAAAGTACAATTTCCAATAGAAAACTATTCAGTTCTGCAAAACATTGTACTGAGTAAAATTACAAACACATTTTTATTTAGTGTATTTTTTTCCCCAGAAAAGTTAAAATTTTTGTGCAATTTCTTTTTTGATGCTTAATATAACAAGGGCATTTAAGCATTCTGTACACATGCATGACTGAAGGTAACTCTTTATTAATTTTAATGTGCTTAAAGAGCACTTGCTATAGAGACTGCAACTTAGAGAAAAGTATTATAAAACAGTTAATACATGTAGAAATAACTCATTATAATCATTTAGTTAATTATTAGACCTGATTATGTACTTTATATGTAATTAAATAACTCATAATAATGTATAATCACATTACAATGAATATATCCTGGAAATTATATATTAATATGAATAATTTATTTAACTAAAAAATGAAATAGTATTTTCTTTTATTACTTTTGACAATCATTTCTAAAAAAAATTCCAAACATTTTTAAAGAATAATTACTAAGTAAATCAGACAGTCAAAGATGGAGAATGTTATTTTATTAGAAACATTTCAAATGTCTTTAAATGCTCCATAATATTGTAAAACACATACATATATATGGAGTATTTATATGCAATACATTGTAAAAATAAAATTCATTTTCATCCAGTAACTGTTCCACAGTAAAATAAAATATTCATTCGAATTTTAAGTGTAGGTAGGCAAACTTGATGTAAATATAGTGTTAAAAAAAATTCATTTTCATCACAGGATAAATACCATATCAACTCTAATATTTTATGTACTAAATGGGGGAAAAAAGGCGGAAAAAAATACACTTTTACCAAAAGATAATTATTTACATTTATCCTAAAATTTTCATATTACCTAACGTTCTATATACACAGGCTTCAAGAAACAAACGTTTTTGCAAGTTTAATATGTACTTCAAAAAAATAAGATAACAACAAATCATCAAATTAAATTTGATCATTTCTAAAAATTGTTGCCTTTTGCGATGGCATCATTCCCCTTAAGAATATTTTATTTTAATTTAAAGAAAGATATGACATCAATTTTTAACAGTAAAGAATAATTATTAATAATTTAGAAATCAATAATTTGTGAAATGTAAAAATCAAAGAAAAATTTATTTAATTTTTGTAAACATTTCTTTCACAAATTATCAAATTGTTTTACTTCAGAATAAATATTTTCTCTTGACTTTGAATTATAAATTAAAATTATAAACAGACATTTTTTTATATTATATACACTTAATAATAGTGAGTTCTTTTTAAGGAAATGATACAATTGTTATTCGATAGTCAAACAGTTTGAAGTTTTTTAAAAGAAGTTGTATTGATCCTATATACTGTAAGCCATTCTTGTGCAAAAATATATAATTAATAATTACTAAATTAATCAAGAATTAAAATAATTATTTGCTGTGCACCAGGTGCTAGGATCCAACCTAAATAAATATACCAGCTAACACTATTTGAAGCAGACGAATACCTAATTAGATAAATAAATTAGAATAAAACAAAAATTAGATCAAAGAGTTGTTGAGAATTTTTCCTTACAAATATATACACTAGAATAATGCATAAAATACAATGATATCATATATTTTAATTAGTAAAATTAATACACAATAATGTCAGCAACTTACATATTTTTTCTAACACGACAATGAGCAACACGTGCAAATGTTGCCACGTTTGTCACGTGATTCCCCGCTTAGCGTCACTCAGGTGCGAATTTAGTTCATTGAAATCAATTGGTTGCAGTAGAGCTTAAAAGTATTGTTTTCATAACTAATTTATCTGTTGATGTTCTTGGTATTTGAAGAAAACCGTTTAGTTAAGATTTTTTTCCTTTCTATTAAAAATTATGCTAATTTAATAAACTGTTTATGAAAGTTTTTTTTACTTCAATTAAAAGATGTGCTTTTAATAAAATAGAAAATGTAATTCTGAAACATATGGTTATAAATAATAAAGAACTGTAATTGCTTACTATTTAATATCTCTATCATATAAAATCATTTAACAAGTGTCATTTTTTGAAAAATTGCTCATTTCTATTTCAAAATCAGTATTTTTATGGAATAAGTACAAAAATAAATCTAAGTTGGTTTTTAGATCCATTTTGCTTGTCATTAAATTTTAAGAAGTATAGGTATGTGTCTTTTCATTATTGAATGTAATTGAGTTAATTTCTTTTTCATTTGAAAGTTTTCTATAAACCTTGTTTTGTAAGTATTATTCCCAATAAGATGAATTCTTTTTAAGAGATCTTTTTTTCAACTTTTCACGTAGTTCTTTTTCAAACCTAGAATAAGCCAAGTTTTTAAATATATCTTTAAGAAAAGTAATCCATAATTTTCTGTATTAAAATTTGTCTGAATTATTTGTTAAAATTTTTCTTATGCAAGATAAGTGGGTACTTGCATATTAGCATCACTACAGCTGAATTAGTGCCACTCGAATCGTGCCATTTTCCTTCAAAATCTGACTGATTGTTAAACATGACTGAACATGTTAAAATCTTTATTTTGATATCAAGGTGTGATTCACGTGGCACCAATTATGATGCAGTGGCGCTGGTACACAAGCACCAATCAGTGCCAATTTATCCATTGGATGCTTCGGGCGGGTGTCCAAGGGCTCGGGTTTCGGAATGGCCCAGATAAATTGGACTTAACTAGATTTTCTGTTTATTAATTTTGATCCACCAGTGCCAAGGAGGCCTGTAGATCCTCTGTATTCTGGGCCTGAAATGAGCTTTTAATTGGCACTGGTATCAATAATAGTTGTTTAAAAATTATTCCCTTCATGCCATCATGTGGAATTTCTTTGCTTATTAAGACACTTGATTCTTTAATTGCATTCATGTTCAGTATTGCAGGAAACAAAGCACAAACAACAGTGATTAATTTTTATGTCTGGGGAGTTGATTTTAATGGTTAACATTCTGTGCTATTTTTTTTTATTGCATTTTGAATGGAAATTCTGCAATTGCAGTAAGATATTTCTTTATAAAATGACTAGTGTATACTATCATAGTATCAAGTATATGTTAAATCATTTTTGTTACATTAAGGGGACATGGTACAATTTACGCAAAAATTTTTAATTAAAGGATTTTTTTTGGTTGTCTTTTATGTGTGTATATTTTGTAAAACAGATTTTGTGCTCAAAATTTCATAAAAAGCTAGCCATTTAATTTTTTAAGGAAAAAAAGAATATGTGAAGTGATTTTAAAATGCTACTCCTGCTACAAAAATTTACGTACTCGCATGAAATTTGACTTACAAGTACGTCAAACTATGTGTGATAAAAGTTGGTATGGGTTTTGGAATAACATGATTGGTGTTGGTACAATACTTCTTTTTATGAATACTTATTGAAAATTTCTTAAAAATGTACAAATTCAGAGTTCAATTAATTAAAAAAAAATAAGTATTGCTTTGATTCAAAAATGCATACCAACTTTTGTTGCATGTACTATTAGCAATAGGTAAAAAAAAAAATTAAAAATTAAAAGCACTAGGCACATGAGAAAAAAAGCCTTAGCATTTTAAATAAAGACAAACTAGTTATTTTGTCTTTCTGAGACAAGTTTAAAGTTTTGATTTGCCTTAGGGATGTGAATAAAAATGAACTGAAAAGCTATCATAATTCTGTGTTTTTTAAGTTTTAAGAGTTTTCAAATTTTGTGAGGTTATAGAAAAGTATATAAAGAATAATTTAGGCTATAGAAAATTAGATTTGATTTTTGACCGATTTTTGTCAATTGAATTGTACTGCGTCCCCTTAATCTAGAATCTGTGTTGCACATTAATTAGAACTTAACCCTTTTTACTTATATGTCATGCTAAAGATGACAACACTAATTTACTCTGAAACACACTGCAAAGAATATGCAATTATTTAATGTAGGTAACATTAAATAAATGTTAAACACTATGTGATGTTTGAGATCTCACTCAGCAATAAGTTTGTCAGGATTTAATTTATCAGAGAAGTTTGCACTTACTAGCTATGCATGGAATTCATTTCTCTTTGTCTGGCTCAGTATATATGTACATTAATTTTCTAATCTGAAATAGGTTATGAAAACATGCAGGACAGTGACAGTGAATTTGAATTTAATATTATGGGTGTATGAAATGTCATGATGGCATTATACCATTAACTCATCTTCATTTTGTTTGATCTTAATTTTAACCATGCAGTATAAGTTGATTGAAATATAATTTAATGTTTTTTAAGAAATGCAAAATTTAATTTTTTTTTGGTAGTTTCTGTTATCTAAACTCTTATAAAACAAATTAAAATCTTTGCTTTTGGGGACTTTAAAAATGAGTAAATTATTTTTTGTAGTTTATAGATACAATTCGATACAGTTAACAATTACAATAGAAACATCTTGTGAGGAAAGAAAGTTTATATGAAAAATAAAATGGTACTTGCGTATTAACTCTGCTATTTTGTGAATTATATGTTGAAAAATATAGTCACAAGGCTCTTTATAAATTTATAATAAAATAGTTGCTCTAAATCAGGGGTGGGCAGACTTTATCAGGGTGCGGGCTACTTCTGATGTTTTCAATGAGTTGCAATCCACCCAGTGTCAATGGTGCACACAAAGGCGGGGGAGGGGTCCACGAGTTCGGACCCTCCCTCTCATAACCCTTCATTTTCTTCCGATTCATTATAGTCCCATGTATATAGTACGTAAAATGTAATTATTTGATATTAGTATTTTTTTTGCTTGTTAATGTTAACTAGCTGTTACCCGCCCGCTTCGCTGGGAATTTCATGATGTTTTATAAATTTTTACTGCTTATATATATGTATAAATTATTGATATCTAAGTCCTGCATTAAGAATTCGATTGTATTGAAAAATATACTTATACCTGTAACTGTCGCCTGTTGATAAAAAAAAAGGGGCAGAACTCATCTAATTTGTGTTTTCTAAAAATCTCTAAAATTGAAGCATAGAATGATGTTTGCTCTTTCGTAACCCAAAAACCATGTGGATTCCCGCAAAACCAATTTTCGGTGGATCTCTACTCCGTAAATTGAACATGCAAGCCAAATTTCAAGTCTAAATCTAACAGAAAAAAACAAAAGTTTTACTATCAATATCCCCGTAATCCCGTTGAGAGCCGTTTTCCAAAATAACCGCTCTTAGCGGATTTCAACTCAACAAAAGAAAAATGCAAACCAAATTTCATTATTATAGTCCTTGTAACTCGAAAAAAGTAATTTTTTTTGTCAATACGTCCAAGTAACCCCCTGCACCCCTCGCAGAACTTGATTTGCTTAAAATACATTCTTAGTGGATCCCTATTCAACAAAAGAAACATGCTTAACAAATTTCAAGTATATGGGTCTAACAATTAAAAACAGGAATTTTTTTCTGTAACTCCTCTTGACCCCTCGCAACCCTCCTTGGGGGTCAATTTTCGTTTTACTCTTTGTTAGAGGAACTCTTATTCCATGAAAGGAACATGCCTACCAATTTTCAAGCAGGATGATCAAATAGTTTAAAATGGAAATATTTATCAATTACGCCTCTTAATCTCCCGAAATTAAACTTGGTAGTTCATATTCGCGAAACCCATTTTGTAGCGGTTCTCTACTTTACGAAAGGAATCTGCTTATCAAATTTCAAGACTGTACGTCTAATAGTTTAAAAATGGTGATAATTATCTATAACGCCACTTGAGCCCCCGCAACGCCACTTCTGGGTCTGTTTTCACAAAACCAATTTTGTAGGGGAATTGCACACTATGAAAGGAATCTGCTTAGCAAAATTTGAAGACTGTGCGTCCAATAAATTAAAAATGCAAAAAAATATATCAATAACGCCCCTTGAACCCCCGCAACGCGGCCTAGGGGTCGATTTTCACAAAACACATTTTGTAGTGTATCTCTATCCTATGAGAGGAATCTGCTTACCAAATTTCAAACTGTGCGTCTAATAGTTTAAAAATAGAAATAATTATTTATATCAGCCCTTAACACCCCGCAACACCCCTTGGGGGTCAATTTTTCCCAAACCTGTTTTGTAGCGGATATTTACTCCATGAAAGAAACATTCCTACCAATTTTCAAGCAGGGAGGTGAAGTAGTTTAAAAACGAAAATATTTATCTAGTACGCCACTAAATCCCCCGCAACGCCATTTAGAGGTCTGTTTTCACAAAACCTTCTTATAGCTGATCTCTACTCTATAAAAGACATCTACTTATCAAATATAAAGACTGTGCGTCTAATAGTTTAAAAATGAAAATAATTATGTATAACGCCCCTTAAGTCCCGCAACGCCACTTGAGGGCAATTTTCACGAAACCCATTTTGTAGCGTATCTCTACCCTATGAGAGGAATCTACTTACTAAGTTTCAAGACTGTACGTCTAATAACTTAAAAATCGGAATTTCTAATGCCCCTTAAACCTTCGCCCCTGCAAACAATTGCTGCTAATTTGAAATTACAAACAGACACTTCAATTTTATTTATTTGTATAGATATAGATTGGGATTATAATAACTATTGTTTAAATGTGACTAAAAATGTAAATAAAAAAAAAAGAAAGGATTAAAACTAACCGTAAAACTTATCAATTTTTTGTTTCTTGCATTGCTTTTTGCTTATGAAGCCTTGATTTATTATTTTTAAAAGTGCATCCAAAACAGCCGATGCTCTACTTAACTGAACAGTGAGATAACTATCATAAAAAAAAAATTATGGCACGTGTCAGCGTATTATCATGTGCGCGTAACACTGTTATGTCTCATGAAGAGCATCGGTCGCCAGTAACCAAAACAACGACTTCATTAGCTCAGCTTGGCGTTCATCTTGGCATTCAGTTTCACGTTCACCCGTATAGTTTCCGTTCCCGTAGGAATACGGGATTAAAATATAGCCTATGTTACTCCCCGTTAATGTAGCTTTCCATTAGTGAAAGAATTTTTAAAATCGCACCAGCCGTTTCCGAGATTAGCCGGAACAAACAGACAGACAGACAAAAATTTTTAAAATTGGGTTTTTTTTATGAGTACCGTATATACTTTTAGTGCATTAAGTAAAAAGCTGCTAATTTGAAATTACAAACAGACACTTCAATTTTATTTATTTGTATAGATTATTTATTCAGTAATTTATTTTTTGCTGTTTTTTGTTCCCAAAAATCAAAAAAATATGTTTGGCTGCGCATTGGGGTATGATACGAGAATGGTAGACCTTCAACCCTCGACCCCCTTTCCTTTACAAATTTTTGTGTACGTTACTGCCATGTTTGTCCTAGGTGTGATGAGGTAAGGAAAAGAGATTGTTAGTATAACTTAATAATAAATACTGAATATGTACTACAGTACTAAAATAAAAAAAAAACTTTTAAAACTGCTTTTATAAAGCGAAACACGATACAAACTTAATAATAATAGCTCCAAATATAATTATATAAACTGATTTATTTATTATGAAACAATTCAATATTCATTAAAGAAATAGTTTGCTTAGTTATAGTCAGTAGAAGGCTTAGTCTGCATACTGTCAGCCAATCTTGAATTTTCCGTTTATAATTATTAACTGGTAAAATTTTTAGGTGGTCACCCCAAAATGTCTCGGCGGTCTACCGGTCGATCCCGATCGACGTAATGCCCACCCCTTCTCTCAATCATACAATCTTTGCATTGTTTGGCATGTGCGATCTTGTATGCATTTAATCTTTGTCTGTAAATCATTGATATGTTGTTAATACATTGCCAATAAAACCTGCATAGCTATTATTTAATTACAACAGTTTCATTGGAAGTAAATTGTTTTATTAGTTTTTATTGTTAAAGAAATTCAGTATTTTCTTTCCAATCTGGTAGTAATCTCCAGTTGATTAGCATACCTCAATAAATTCTTAAAAAATGATTAATTGGAGTTAAAGAAAATAGGCTGTTCATAAATAATATTTATATAGTAAAATATATGTTAGATACAAAGCACATAATTTCACAAATGATACATGACATCGCCTCTTTCCAAGAAGGCTAAGGTGTGGAAGTCTGCAGGGAAGGTTGTGCAGTCTATTTTTTGCAACTGTTATGGTGTCATCTTAACAGACTACTTCGTAAAAGGCCAGACATTCAATTTTGCCTATTACTGCACTTCTGAACAAATTGTATAATGCTATAAGCAAGAAATGCAGGGTATGATCCCCAAATTTTCTTTGGAATTCTTTTAAATTTGTTTTGGAATGTACCTCCCACAAATTCTTTGTTCATTAAGTTTCTAAAGAAAAATTTAGGAAGTGAAGTATAAAAGTGAGTTTTTTTTATCTCATGTTAAAAATTCATAAGACTTATTTTGGTTTCATTTCAAAGTAGAAGTTGAGCATTTTTAAAGTAAAGTATAGTTATTTATTTTTGTCTGTATATAAAAATATCTTGTATCTTTCCAGCTGTATAGTTGTAAAGAAATTATATCTTTATCATAAAACTTTTTGTTATGTAGAGTTAAATTTTAATTTTTTCTCTCCTAAATGCTTTAATGTTAAAGGAAGTTTTACAAAATACCACGTCGATT
The DNA here is from genome assembly GCA_019973975.1 of Trichonephila clavata. NCBI lineage: Eukaryota > Metazoa > Arthropoda > Arachnida > Araneae > Nephilidae > Trichonephila > Trichonephila clavata. Next base: position 57,523 of record BMAO01010026.1, read on the forward strand.
TTTAATTCAATTTCTAAGATTTATTTTTTTATTAATTAAACAAAATCTTTTTCAGTATTGGTCTCATCTCAAGATTGTTCAAAGTATACTGTCAATATCTCTTGTGGTACTATCAAACCGCATCACACAGCCACAGTGTGAGTATTTTTAATATTTTGTGTTTATTATATTTTTTTTAAAAATGCATTCCCCTCCCCCATTTTATAAAGGGAGACTTTTTATATAGTTCTGTTTTATACCTACAGTTTTCTTATGAATTAATTAATTATTTCACAATTCTGATTGATAAATAGTAAAGTTTAAACAAGGAAACAGGGAAAATTCTTTTTTTTTCTTCCATAAGTTTGTACTTAATAATATGAAAAACTTTTTATTGTATAGTACTCCACTAATATTGGAAATGTTTTGAATCTTTGCAATATATTTTCAGTTTACTTAATTAAAAAGTATTAGTACTTTATTAAAAAATTTCTTTTAATGTTAATGATTTTTGCACAAATATTTCCCAATAGCATCTTTTTAAATTAATATCTGTATTTTTTGTGTAATTATTAATTCTTAGACATTCTGCTGTTTATTGGAAGCTTTAGAAAATTATTTCTGTTTTTTAATTCAAAATTAATTTCAATATATTTTTTTATGTAAGCAGTAGTAATATTTTTGAAGCTAGTATTTTTTAGCTAAAATTTTAAATCCTTTTAAATGTATCATTTAATATTAAGAGTTAGAAAATATATTCACACTTGAATACATTGTTTTTAAAAAATAAATATTTAGCAATTGAAACTGAAATTTTTAATTTTAAAATGAGTGCCTAGGTAGATTATATTAGTTAACATACCAAATGATTTTCAGAAGATGCTTGAAATATATGTGCACAAAGCATAGTGTTTGTAAATGAAAATGACCCCTGCATTTTTGTAAATAAATTCTTGTAATTGCTAGTTAGATTTGTAGGAAATTTTTAAAAAGGTTAAAGAAACATGTGATTTAGTTTATGCTGATGTATTCATCTTTTATTTATGAATTATATACTTTTAAGTATTCTGAAAAATTCTTTGAGTAGTATTATTGGTTATATTAATATTTTATATTTCTTAATAGTCTTACTGTTAAATTTCCTATAAACTGTTGTGTATATCAGTTCTTCCCAATCTTTTTATTGCTGTGAACTGGTCAACATTTTATAATTTTACAGTGTCCCACTGAAGATGTAGGGGATGTTGATTATTTATATTTTAGATTGTTTTGATATAATAATTTTTGTTTTGTGTTTAAACTCCCCTTCAAAATAAAATACAGTTACATCAGAAATGAATATAAAGTGAAAGTAGCACAAACCCAAGAAAAATACATCACAGTAAATAAAACGGAAATAATTTAATGTTCCTGGAGCAGCCCGGTACTATTTGATCCACAGACCAGTTCCGGTCTGTGGCCCGGTAATAGAGGACCACTGTTTCATACGTTATGCAATAAATTAGAATGTCTAGTTTTAGAAATGAAATGCAAAATTATTTGTTTTCAGAATTTGCAATGTTTAAAAAAGTAAGAGATATTGCTTTTATATTTTGAATTAGATTCAAGGGTATTGGTTTATTTTGTACATCTTAAATGTTGATTGTGTAATCTAAATGAAAGCTTTTTTTAAATATTTGAATTTATTTTTGCAATTAGAATTCTGCAGGATATTTTTATACATATGTTTGCATTACTAAGCTCAAAGCACCAATAAATAATTTCAGCAAAATTTTACAAATCTATAGTAAGAGATCAACAATTCAATGCTTAGAATTTTTTAAATAACTTTTTTGTCAAATTTAGAATTTTTTGATTAATTAATTATTAATAATAATTTAGTTGTTTGAGAAAAAAGGCTATTGCATTTTAGGCAAAAGTAATTTGTATTTGTGGAAAAGCATTTATTTTACATATTTGTTAACTTCCTAAAAATAAATACAGAACTTTTTTTAATTTGTAGGAATTTGATTATCTGAATTAAATAAACAGCATATAAAATATGCCAGAGAGCATAACCAAACACTTTCTACATTAAGCAGAACATTTATTTTGAAAAAAAAAAAAAAAAAAAATGTGGAACATATTAGCACTAGAGAGAATTCTTCCATAGGTATTAAGTAGAAGGGAAAAGGATTAGCATTAAATTTGGCATATTATGTACACCGCCACTTTCAAGCTGCAGTTTTGAATTTTTAGGTATATTCATCGTATAATGTGCACCCCCTTTTTTTACAAAGAAACCTGAAGTTAACATGCGCATTGCTCTAATGTTTTGAAGTCATTTATTCAAAGTATTATTTAAAGCTTTTGAAAAAAAATAGTTTACTTATAGAACTGCAACCTTTTAAGTTTATGAAGAATGCCATTTCTTTTAAATAAGCAGTATTTTGATAGATGTAGAAGTCTTAATTTTTTCTATTCTCATCTTTTTTATTTTTAAAAGCTCTCATTTTTATACCTGGTGTGTAACGTGCACCTGTAAGTTTCGTTCTTATTTTTTGTGTGAAAAGTGTGCATTATAGGCAGTTTTTACAGTACCTAAAATATAATGGGTTTTTATGAATATTAATTATGAATTGTTTCAAAATAACTTTTCAGGTCAAAGGTTTACAACAATTAGAAATATGTGGGTATAATAAAGTTTTAAAGAAATTTTGGACCATTGCCAATTTTCTCATTTACTGCTCAAAAAAAGGAATTTTTTGATTATGTTAAAATGTATTTCTTTTTTTCAACAATTTTGCTTGGTTGTATTATTAATACCTTAGTTTCTACTTGTAATTACTGGTACTATATTGTTTGTACTAAGTATTGTATATTGAATAATTGTTATTGTGACATTTGGATGTGCTTTATGGGACGTTTGAAAATTTCAAGGGCATTTAAGATATATTTTTGTATCAAATTGAAAATACTTAATACTTTTGCAAATAATTCAGTAATACGATTAGTCATCTGTATTACTTTTTAAGATATTTCTGAGGCAGTGGTGTATATAGAATTGTTTACTTAACATTTTAAATATTTTGCATATTTGTTACTTAGATATGTATTTTGTTCTATTTTCTAGTACTTTGTATCATACAGCTGTAAACCCCAACAATGTTAATATTATTGATAAAGTGCGAGTTGTTATGTACTCCACTGTACAGCAAGCTCGTATCAGTGGAAAACGGGACCTTTCAGTTGTACTCTTAGAATGTGCACCAAAAGAAAGGTTGCATTCTCAAGAAGTTGATCAATTTCAACAACTGGAAGCCAGCTCAGCTGCTCAGGGTTTATTAAGACAACAGCCACTACCTGTGCCCATTGTTCAAGAGCGTAAGATTGCTTTATGTTTTTCACCACAATTATAACTAAATTATGTTTGTAACTATAGAAAAATAATTGTTACAAATGTTCTCACAAATAAATTTTAATATATTTATTTAACATGAGATTAAAATTATACATAATTTGACCACATGTGTTTAAATATTGATTAGTTAATTGAATTGCATTGGTTTATCCAGTTTGTTATGGTATCAAATATTTTTTAAATTTTGTAACAATAACATTTAGATTTTTCATTTGTCAGTAAGTCACTTGTGTTCAGATATATTATTGTTCAAAATTTAAATAACCCTTTCAAAAAATGTCTGAAAAAAAGCTGCTATAAAATAGCTGTAAAAGAAAGAAATGAGAAAGAGATGCAAGCGTTGCTGATCTTTAGCATGCAAATATAATTAGTGCACATCAACGATTTGCACTGTTCTCAGAAACAACTTCATTATTAAGAAAATATATTTTAAAAAGGAGTGAAAGGAATATCTACACAACTGTTACATAATCATAATGATGTTGAAAGGTTGATTTTCATGCGAATTAATGATAGGTATTGCAAAGAGGAACTCTATTAGCAAAAACATCGTGTATAAGGAGGCAAATGTCATTTTTGTTGACCTCATTAAGAAGCCACCAGGATCCTCTATGGGCAAAGTATTTTAGGGAAGCCATGGCTGGTTCAGCATTAAGGCTGTGCTAGCCAAGTAGTTATGGTTATGAACTTGTGTCCTACGAGTTAAGAGTTTGAGTCCTGGTGCCACTGAAGACTCTTCGTGTAGAGGGGCTGAGGAACATTAAATCTGTCAGGGTTCATATTACATAGTATGAAAGTTTGGAAAGTGGGATGTCAACTCAGGAGTTGTCCTTGTCATTTGACCATGGTTCAGTTCGTCCCCAATAGCCCTTGCTTTGCCTTAGAGCAAGCGGTACATTTCGCAGTGGCACTCTGCACTACTCAACAAATTTGTTAATTTTTTGAGTGGATGGAAGTTGATAAATTTGGAATGAACCTTATTTTAATATGATAGCTCCGTAATGATAAATTTACGGAGCTATTTTGTAAATTATTGAATGTCATTGCTGGAAAGATTTATATTTGTTTGAAGAGAAAGAAAATTGTGCATGTACTCTGTTTTCCACTTTTGGCTCTACATATCTAAGTAAAAAAAAATCTTTCCTCATATGAAAAGTATTTCAAGTCCGCAAAAAGAAATTGTTTAACATCTGAATGTACAAAATTGTGTCAAATTGAAAGTTAAATTATACCCCTGATTTTGCGATATGAAAGAGCGGTGCAAGCACTAGACTTGATTTTATGCTATTTATTTATTTTGAAGAAATATGTTTAAATGTTGCAAAATTAATATGCAATAAAACAGTTATTATCTATATTATTGACCTCTATTCTCTAACTCTGCATGCATTATCACGGGAATTGAATTGTTTAAAAATTGTTCTACTGTGTGGCACATGGAATCATATTGGTAGATTGGTTTGAAACGCCACAGCTAAAAGGTTGTTGACCCCTGCCTTAGAAAGTGATGTTAATAAAAAGTCAAATCAAACCTTGTTCAGCGTACATATGCACAGACCAATCAAAGGATGTTTCTTACTGTTGTTTTGTGCTAAAGCAGTGGTGACTTGAAAATTGAATTATTGCTTATTTGCAATTCAGAATTCCAGGAGTCTTTAGAATTGCAAAATTGAGAAGAGTAGACTAAATTTGATGTCGAGGTCCAACAACTAGGTTTGTGTGTGGCATATGATTTTTATTTATTAAATTATCAGAATGTTGGCTCTTTATGTTAAAAAAAATGCTTGAGATGAATCTACCACTCCATGTCCTGCTTGTTATGGATAACACTTCTCCCCATCCTCCATTGGCCGCGGTTGCCTAGTGGTCACAGTATTATATTGGGGCTGGTATGTCATGAGTTCAAGCCCAGTACTACTAAAGACCTGCTGTGTAGGGAAGGGAATCATGTTGAATCAATCGGGAGCTCAAATGTTCTCCCGCTGGTGTGGTGAGGTAGTTGAGGGGAGGTGTGCCAACTCAGGTGTTGTCCTCATCACTTGACCATGGTCTAAAATTATGAGCTCCGTCGCCAAAAGCCCTAGTGTAGCTGAACAGTACGATGTTATTATTCACTCACTCCCCAGGTTCTAGGACTATTAGTTAATTTCTTTAAGGAATTTAAGTTTTCAAGATCCATCTTTAAATTTACAACATTATTCCTATAGATCAGCTGGTTATTTCTAATTGTGAATGTTGTTTAGAGGTGACTAAAGAGACGAATAATCATTTTCGGGAGTTTTAGAAATATCACTTTCACATTATTGCTTTCCTCAAGATGATTAAAAATACAAACAAAGGCTTTATTGCAGGGATGGGTTGCTTGTTTTGGCTCGCAGTCCACATTATGGGAGCGGTGGATACCGGAGGGCCACAAGTTTCTAAAATGATTGTAGTCATAATAAAAAATTAAATAAAATGGAGGCAATTTTATTCAATTCATTTATTGTGCAAATTGCATATTATCTATGGCTACATGCTCATTTGATTTATGAATCAGTTTAATGAGAAGTGTATCTTATCGTACTTTTCTACAATTATTTTTTAAAATCAGGTGTGAGATTGTTTGTGCTTAAATTCGAATGACAGCCTGCAAGTTTGTCATCTTTTTGTACTTGCATCTATATTTACTCTTGTTGATCTTCATGCAAGGAAAACTTTGTGCTCACAAATATATGTCGATTAAAATTTAAAGAACAGTTCTCTGCACATTTCTTCATACATAGAAATTTTTCAGCTAAAAAAGATTTGTAAAAGCCAATGTCATAGCATTAAATATTTCCTTTATATTGCGATCTAGCTGCAAGTCGGTAAGTTCAAGCTGTCGTTTCTTGGGTGCTGTATCAAAATGGGCAGCAATGGGATTGCAAAGCATATTGAGTGAGTGAGTGAATATTAATGTTGCACTGTTTTAGCTACATGAGGGCTTTTAGCGACGGTCCACGTAATTTTGAAACCATGGCCAAGTAACGCAGAGGACACCTGAGCTGGCACCCCCTCTCCTAACTACCACACCACACCAACGGGAGGACATTTGAGCTCTCGAGAGATTTAGCGTGCATTGCTCCCCTACACGGGCGGGTCTTTAGTGGTACTGGGATCGAACTCATGACACGCTAGCCATGATCTGATGCCTAGACCACTTGGCTACCGCAGCCACTTGAATTTAAACTAATTTTCTTTCAATCTTAATCTTTTGATGATCATGTTCTCCAAACTCTGCAAATGATCTCTTAGCAGAAATGTTTTCAGTTCCTTTGTTTTCCTAATAGTGAAAAATATATGATGAATCTTTGATTGCATGCAGGAAAAAAATTTCAGTTCAAAGCAGATTTTCTGTCTATCTTGGTGGGCTGCAAAAAAGCTGCTTGGGGCCCTATTTGCCTACCCCTAGATTATTGCATTAAAAGGGGAAACATTAGGTGGAAAATTTCCTTTACGTTCAAAATTATTTGAGTATTTTTTTAGTATGGAATGTGTGTGTGTGTGTGTGCACTACTACATTTTATATTAATTAATATTGTTTTGTTTAACCCCTGTAATGACTTCAATCAGCTTATAAAAACAATTTATTACAAGTAAAGATTAACTATAATATTTTTACACTCGTTCCGAGATTGGGATCACAGTCTCTTTTACAGTCAAGATTAGTTCCTCTTGAACATCCAACTTTTAATGAGAATCACATTAGATTGACGCTTTTTTATCGGTAAAAAGGGCCAAAATACTTCGGCTTCGCTGGTCCACTATAATCATGGGTGCGAATGCTGTGCGTCTCTCGCTGTCTATAGCTAGAGAGGTCTCCGATCAGTTCTCTCTCTGTATCGGTAATAGGAACCAAAGTCCTTCGCTGGTTGACTATAATCGTAGATGCAGATGCCGAGTTTCTCGCTAAATCGCTTGAGAAGCCTCTAACCGGTTCTCTCTGGTTCTCCCTGCAAAATCTCACGCCGTGCCTTTTAAAGTCCAGGTTGCTCCTGGTTCCTCTTTTCGGCTCCTCAAACGTGGGAAAATTTCCAACCCATAAAGTCGGATGGCCGCCTCAGACACGCCGTCGCCAAGGATGCGTGAGAAATGGAAATTCCACACAGGACAGGGAATATGTCCACTCCCGGATTCTAAGGAATGGTTGTGGGAACAGTCAGAAATCTTGACCACCCATTTAGGCCATTTTTTCCCCAGCAATTAGGGAAAAGAAATCGGCTACATCACACCCCTTAACTGCCGCTGGTGTATATATCTGTCTTACTCAACCTGACGGTTATATTTGTCTTTCCGAAACACAATCCTTTCCTTTGTGCTGCTATGGGTAAAACTATTCCGAAATCTTTGGAATGGAATAAAATGACCTTGACAATGTTTGCAAAGGATTTGATTATTTCAGAAAAAAATTTGCTTATTTGTGTTTTTTCTTTTCTTCCCAACACACAGTGTTTATTGTGCCTGTGTGAAAAACATTGGCACTAGGGAGTGAATCGTGTAATTTTTAATTTGTAGTTAAGGCGAAATGAGAGTTATGCTCACTAAGCTAATTTCCACTGTGAATCAAATGATTTGAATCAGTTTAAGAACATATACTGAGGTAACACTGTATATTTGAAGAAATTACTACATATATTTTAATAATGTTGTCTTATTCCATTTAGAAAGGAGTAATAACAAGATAATATACATGGTAGCCATAATCCTTGGTATTATAACTCTAGCAATGCCAAAAGAAGGGGATGTTAGTGAATATTTTCCTAATATCTTGCCAAGACCAACTTCAGAAATGAAGCTTATGGTATCCTTTCTGCTAGGTAAGCTTTTAGAATTTAACTATCATTATTTCAAATAAAAGAAATATTTAAAAAAAAATTTCTGTAATTAATAATTATTCTTTCCTTTTATGAAAATAATTTTTAAAATTTATTTGAAGCAATATTTTATTAAATAAGATATTTAAGAATGCAAAATTAATTTTATTTATATATTAAGTTTTAGCTTAGTTACTTTCTTCCTTTTATTACAAAATTAAACTCAAAATCTTATAATTAAGTCATTTTTTGCAGGAGAAATTTATTATTAAAACTGTAATAGTTGATTTTTTGATTGAATACAAATTAATTTATTGCTAATATAATGTTCAAAAACTATATTTGTGCCTATTGAGACTATGAGTGCTTTTCAATTTTTTCATAGATATTTAATTGAATCTTTTACTCACTGATAAGAATAATTTTGCGTTGTTGATTATGTGTATCCATTATTTTCCAAAAGTTGAGAACACAATGATAAAATCAACAAAAATGTAAATTTTAATTAACATATATATTTATGATTTTAAAAAAAAAACCAGAGTTGCACCCAAAGATGAAAATTTTTTAAAAATTTGTCATATGATGGCATTATTGTTGGATCATCAGCAAAATGTTATATATAAAACTAAAGAATAAATATAATTAGACATGTAATCATCTCAGACTTTCATACAAACTTTACAGTGAGCGTTCATGTTTTTATTGAGACGATTAGAGCCATTGCATGTGCTAGTACTGACATTCTTCCTCTAAGTCTGTTTTCAAATGTCTAATATTGGTTAGAGGAAATGCGGAGATCACACTGGAAAGCATCTTGGTGATTTTTAAGGTCAGGGGAATTTGTGAAATTTCCTTATTCTCCTGGTACTCATCCATCGTGCTGGCTCATTGTGGATGGGTATTATCTTCTGTAACAAATAAAATTATGAAAAATTGCAGCTACGTAGAGTCTTATATTGCACCTAGACAGTAGCGCAGTGCAAACACACAAATTTTTCAGGGGGGGGGGAGGGGTCCTTAGTTGAAAGTCCCCCAACTCGTATCATACCTCAAGACAACATCAATAGATTCTTCTGATTTTGTTAACAAAGAACAGTAAAAAATAAATGGTTGAATTAATAATTAGCATTAATTAATAAAATAAATTGTTAATTACAAGTACTTAATTAAATTTTGTTATATGTATAGAATTATCATCAATAAAAAAAAATCAAGGGCTTGGGTGGTGTCCGGACCCTTAGGACACTCCCCTTGTGTGCACCACTGCACCTAGAACTTCCCATTAATTCTTTGTGCCACATAAAGGGACTGATACACAGTAAATCTCTTGATGCTCAAAGCCTTCATGGGAAGTTTGGAGGAGTGGGGTACTATCTCGGATGTCATTCTCATTTCTTGACCATTATGACCATGGCTCATAATTGCAAGGATTATCACCAATAGTTTTTGGGATCTTTCCCTCACAAGCAACTGGTTTTTTCTTATGGGCATGGTTACATTTAAATCTTTGTTTAACCCCTTAACTGCCAAGGAAAAACTATGAAATTCTCCCCCCCCCCCAGTGCCACCTCTTTCCCCACAGGCATGCATTTTTACCAAGGTTTATTGGGGGGGGGGGAAGAGGCATGTTTTTCCACCTAAAAATTGTTTACTTTCACTTAAAAAAAAAGAAAATAACAATATAGCTATGAATTTCATCGTTCCCGGAATATACCTTTTCAAATTCCTTCCCCACCTCTTCTCTGAAATAAGTTAATTCTTTAGAAGCACTGTCACTGTCATTTTATTACATTTCAAAGCCATGGGACTAATTTTAAACAGAGTAGCACAATGCAAAAGTCGTCCTCTGTATAAACGAATATACACGTCCAGGGCACGTGTATATATGTTGGCAGCTAATTTTTTTTTTCATAGTGGGACAGGTGTATGTTAAATCTGTCAGGACATCAAAGTGCTCACATAACCATGATGCAGAGTTCAGGAAAGTAAACTTTCAGATTAGATGTCATCCTCATCACTTGACTGATTCATACTTATGAAGTGTATCGCATATAACTCTTATGTTACTTTTAGGTACAGCATTAACGAACTTTCCATGTCAGTAATATAGTTGGTTATCTGTCAAAAATATTGAATTCAGTGTTTGACATTGATTTTATATAACATATCATTGACCTAGTTATCAGAATGCGGAACTCCTATGGGGTGTTAATTTGATATAGGAGTGCTACGTCCAAGTTGTTGTTTATGTTCTCCAACATGGGTAATAACATTACAATATGGTTACACCATATTTTTATGGTGTGGTAAGGTGGTTGTGCAATGGGGATAACATATATTAGAGTTAATTTTTATTGGTTATTTTTCCATGGTAACCCTATTAATTTCAGATGATTTTAATTCAATTGCTTAAAAAATTTAACCATTTCCATTGTATTTGTTCTTCAAGCTACAATTTCAGTCTTCTGTTGTATTTTGTGCTATTTTCGAATATGGATACTTCTAATATCATTAGTCAGTACCAGGATATTTTTTTAAAGAATGAGGGCTGTGTTTTTAATTATTGCTATAAATCGCACATTTCCATTTTATTTTACTTTTTAATAACCCTTTTTTGAACGTTCCTTGTTCAATGAAATTCAAAGAAGGAACTTGCAGTTTTTTGAATATTGCAAGTTATTAGTACTTATTGATATTCATTATTAATTTTAATACATATTATGTAATTTTATTTATAATATAATAATGGGTAGCCTAGTGGTTAGAGCATCGGACTCCAGACCGGAGGGCCTGGGTTCGATGCCCGATGCCACTAAATACCACCGAGTATAGACGGAGTACATGCTCGTTAAATCAGTGGGTCCGAAAGTCTTGTGGGTGGTCGCAGCAGAAACCACGAGTACAGGGGGCTGGAGAATATTTCCCTCCCCTTCAGTTCCATGCCAAAATTGTGGAGGTGGAGATAGGTGGTGTTGCCATCTATCGTTAAGAAATCCAACCTGTCTCGCAGGCAATGGCAACTTTCATTCCTTCCCTGGGGGAAGGACACAACAACAACAATATAATTATTATATATAATTGTTTTTTGATAGTATTTATTTATAATTATTTTTTATCTTATTTTTTAAAATTATTACAAATGTTATGTATTTATAATTATTATGTTATTTATAATTATTACATTATGAGCATTATTATACATAATAATTATTTTGTATGAATATATATTATTTTATAGAATAATTATGAATATTATCATATATCATAATTACTATTTTATTATATTATATTGATATTGGTTATTTTCAATCTATTCCTATATTCATTTGAAATATATTTCCAAACAGTTCTTAACAATTGTTTTCCTGACAATTTGTTTCTGCTAGGCTGCAATCTTGGATTCCTTGTAACTCAAAAACAACCGCTACTCAATGCGATTAAGGAATCGCGCCAAACAGTGCTTGGTGTATAACACTTTTATATCAAGTTAGTTCCCTTTGTGGAGTTATGCATTATGATAATTAGGGTGATGATATGCATATGGGGACTTAACATATTCATGTCATGTTCAATCAAATCCATATTGGTGAAATTTGGATAATGTTTTAGCTCTGTTGCTCTCTTTTCTAGAATTAAGTAATTTGTTATTAACCCATAGTGTGACTGAAATGCAATATTAGTTATTTAAAAGTAAATTGGAACTCTTTTAAGTATTTATAATAAGTATGTGTAAGGATCAGGGTTTTTTTTTTCGTGATTTTTTTTACTATTTATTGTTTAAAAAACAACAACTTGTAACATAGTAAGGTTTTGCTGTACCATCATCTTATCTGTCATAAAGAATTATATTTAATTTTTCATTCAAATATATTTCAAATATGAAGATGTTCTTTTTAAAATAAGGATAAGAATAAATACAGTGAAAATCATTTAACACAAAACTAAGGGGACTAAAATATTTTTTCATGTTAAAAGAATTCAGTGTTATGGGATATTGCAAAAATAACCATATTTGTGACAAAATTAAGTTTATTAGAGTTACATTTGATTTACATAGATATGTATACATGTATATATTTCATAAAAATCAATGAAACAAAACATTCACAAAAACTCAATGAGATTTAATACAAAATTTTCAAATTTTTTGAAAAACTTTTATTTTGTTTTTAGAAAATAATCTGATATTTTTCTTTGCATTATCTTTTTTTAGCATCAAATTGTTCCATTTGATTATTCATTTCACCATTGGAATGTGTGTTTAAATAACTGTGCATACTTTTCATGATGTTCCTCATTTCGGATGACGGGGGAACAGGTGCTGCATTAGTCATTTCATTTTCGGAATCTGCATCACTTATATTTTTTAAGCTTTGAACAAACTCAAAAATGTCTTATCTGCCATAATTGGGGCTGTACATGCACTATCCTCATCTACTGCAATGAATTCTTCCAATGATACAGTAGGACAGTCCAATAATACAGAAATTTTCTCAAATGCTCCTCTTAAATCTTGCCTGTGCAGCTGGGGTATTCAGTATTTTGTTCATTCCCCGAAAGGAAATCTTTTTCATGTTAAGAGAGAAAAAAATGCATGAAAATACCTAGTAGTTTATTGGGACCATTTTATTCATGTTAAGCGTTTTCACATTACCAGGTGTATGCATATCAAATAAGACGATTGCTAACAGATGTCGCCACGCATATATGCAAACAATACGAAACCGTGACACATGATTTTTTTATAGTTTGACCTTTGATACTCGTGTTTAGTTTACATTTAGACGAGTTTCAGCGTGCATTGTATTTTTTTTACTGTGTTGAAAATGTCGAATTTTATGCCTTCCGACCACGATTTGCGGATAGCATTAATTTTTTGTTACCATCTGAAGAGAAATGCTGCCGAATCGCATCAAATGCTTGTAGAAGCATACGGTGGCAATGCTCTGAGCCGTGCGCAGTGCTACAGGTGGTTTGAAAAGTTTCAAAATGGTGATTTCGATGTGAGAAACGAGGAGCATGGCAGACCAGCAAAAAAAATTTGAAGATGCTGAATTGCAAGCATTACTCGATGAAGATGATGGCCAAACGCAAGAACATCTTGCAGAACAATTGAATGTTGACCAGAGCACTGTTTCCCGTCGTCTCAAAGCAATGGGCAAGATAATAAAGTTCGGTAGATGGGTACCACACGAGCTAACGGATTGTCAGCAGGAAAACTGAAAAATCGTGTGCGAAATGTTGCTTGCCTGCTACAAACGCAAGTCATATCTCCATCGTATTGTGACTGGCGATGAAAAATGGATTTATTTTGAGAATCCCAAGCGTAATCGATCATATGTTGACCCTGGGCAGCCGTCCAAATTGACCGCAAGGCCGAATCGCTTCGGCCGCAAGATAATGCTATGTATTTTCTGGGATCAGTAGGGACCAATCTATAGTGAGCTTCTCAAACCCAGCAAAACCATTAATACTGATCGCTACAAGCAACAATTACTTAATTTGAATGATGCTATACTCGAAAAACGCGAGCAATACAAGAAACGGCAGCACAAAGTGATTTTCCTTGATGACAACGCACCTAGCCACCATACTAAGCCGACCAAGGACATCGTTAAGGCGCTCAGCTGGGAGCTCTTAACGCCTGTTGCTTATTCGCCAGACTTGGCTCCTTCCGATTACCACCTATTTGCATCATTGGGATACGCATTGGCTGACCAGCGCTTCACTTCTTACGAAAACATCAAATCTTGGCCTGATGACTGGCTGGCCTCAAAAGACGGATAATTTTTTTGGCGTGGTATTCACAAATTACCCGAAAGATGGGGAAAATGTGTAGCTAGTGATGGATATTATTTCAAATAAAGAAATATTAACAGTTTTCGAAAAAATTTCGTGTTTTTTTTAAAAACAATCATCTCATTTCATTTGCATGCACCTGGTAAACGTATATTTTTTGTGTATAAGATTCCTTTTGAATTGAATAAAAACAGTTGCTCTGGTACAAATGTAGGTTGAGAAAAAATAATTTAAAATTATTACTTTATACCCATTTTGCTTTTTTCTTTCAGGTGTTATAACTGTCCTTCTTCTTCAAAGTTGACAGCTACCTTTATTTTAAGAGTATAGACATGTCTTCTGATTTGGAAACATTTTTAGCATGCCATTAACAGCTGCTTTATAATGGGCAAAAAGCAGTTTTTTAAATGTTGGTCTTGTGTTCTATGATTGTATTTTAATTTTAAAGATGTTTACTGTGTAAATTTAAAGCTCAACCTCAGAAGCATTTTTTTTTATAAATGCTTGTTTGAAACCTGTTCTTCAGCTGTAAAATGCTTGGAAGTTGGTTTGCTGAATCATTATTTGTTCTTAGTGAGTTTTTAAAATCAAATATTCATTACCTCTCCAATACAACTTATTGCTTGACTTAATGTGCGAGTATAAAAGTATTAGTGTGTGAGGGAGATTTATTTAAAGTATTTAATCATAGCTAATCAATATAAGAGCACTTTTTCATCGAGAAATGTAATGGAGATTTTAATTGATTATATGTAAAGGAAATGTTTAATAACCTGCTGTCATTCTATGTAAAATGAGCTGTATCATATTTCATCTTTGAGTGCACTGCTACTATGTGAAGTATAGAATGAAAGGAAATTTTATTTTATGCTTACAACTTATCTTTTAACTAAATTTCCAGATACTCATGTAAAAATTCTTAATCAATTGATTGTGATAGCTAATGAAAAGTGCAGTGTATTTTTATGCATATTAATTCTATATTTAAGATACTCATTTTTTTTAATTTTGTATTTTTGTCAACAATTTAATACATTGTTGATATTCTACAGAACTTTACTGTGCTATTGATTGTATAATATTATTAGGTATTTGAATTTAAATCACACATCTTAATAATATTATTTTGAACAAACACATTGTGATCGAAGCAATGTTACAAGTGATCTTTTTACATACTTGATTATATTTCTCTTCAATGAACGAATTTAATGAATTATTGCAGAACTGTGATGATAATTGTTGATAAACGCCACAATTTCAAGTATGATTGTAATTAATAGTTTTTTATTTCAAAATTTTGTAGATAGTTTAGAATTTGAACAATTAATTTAAAAGCAAAGTTTTTGTCTGGTAAATGTTTATATAGTGCAGCTCTGTTGGTTGAGATGCTTTTTAATGCATCGTTTTTATATATGCAATGTAATTATGAAACATCCATTCTGTGTTCATCTGTAAGATCTAAAATAAATTTGTCTTTTTCAAATATCTTTGTATGCTAATAATTTTCTTCTCTGTTATATGTCTATTATTTCATATGAATACTTTCATTACAGCCTTTTAAATTTATTACATTATTTAAATCCTTCCAAAATAAAGCTGCAGTTGAGCATTTTTAATGCTTTCAATGAAAAGTAAAAAATTATTGACACACTTGCAATAAATTACACAACAAAAAAGTAAGAATTGGTTAAAAATAAATTCTATGAGTTTTAATTGAAAAGTTTGATAGGCAGATTATATATCTAAATTGCAGTGGTCGGTATAATATGTTTAATTGTTATGCAATAAATGTATGCATATATTTATAATGCTGCCCATTTGATATAGTTTTTGTGACATTGACTGCTATGCCATAGGGTCTGGGTTTAAATCCCAGAGAAGGCATGGATGTTTGTTAAGTGTATAGTGCCTTTACGGCATGGGGCACTCTAAATAGCTCCTAGCCCTTTCTAGAAGTTGGAGGAACGGGAAGAGAGGTGGGAAGCCCCTGACCACCCCCCACCCCTGGGGTGTTCTCCCACAGAATGTTCAATGAGGCGCATGATCTCATAAGAGATCTTAATCCCCTATCTTCATAGTTGGATGTTGACATTACCAATAAAGCTTGCCATGGTTGATTTAAGATATTAAATTAAGAGAGGAAAAATTTGAAATTAAGATTTAAAATTAACATTAGGATTGCACCCTTGAAATTAAATTAAAATTGCTGGAGCCTATGATTTGTTTGTGTTTCCACTGAATTGGGAATGGAACCAGAGTCAAATCATATTGTTAACTGCATGGTGCTCAAAGCTATGGCTAGTGACAGGCATACAACTGGCCCCTTGCCATGATGAATTCTGTGGGTTTCGATCTGGTGTTTCCGTCACTAGGGTGGGATAAGTTAGAACAACATATATTTATAATGATTTACAAGAAGATTGATCGTAGAAGATTTCGGTATATTTGTATATTATATTGGTAAATTAATTCATTTATTGAAGTAAATTTACTCTGCAGAATCTATCATTACTTTTTAAAAGTTTACATAAGTCGTGCCATTAAATTTCTTATGGGAAAAGAAACTTAAAATACAGTAAATAGTCAATATGTTTAAAATAATTAAGAGCTCTTAATGATGAATTTAGTAATTTTAAAATTTTAACATTCTTTTTATTTATTCATTTTTTAATTTAACATGTAAAAATTCAATTGCATTAAGTTAAATACGCTATCATATTTAAATCAAATCTATTTAATTGCTTAACAATAATTACTCATAAGTTTCATGTTTGAAAAATGTCTCATTCAGTTGTGTGTGTGTGTGTGTACTGTATATAATAAAACATAAACAAAACAAACACAACAATGCCATAAGTTAATAATTATTAGGGAAGAATTACAAGTACAATTATAATTTACAAAAGATATCAGTAGGCACTGTAATGCTATTGGTCAGTGTTTCAAACTATCTAAATTATATCATTTCATACATACTGAATCAGATTTATCAAAACATCTTTGAAAAGTTTTTATTTCAAAGAGTGTTATGATTCATGAAGCTGGTATGCTTATTTCTACTGCAAGTATTCAAATCTGCTATTGTGAGTGATTAGGTAATTTCATATTAAAAGTTTAATTATAATTTGTGATTTTTGAATAAAAGAGGTTATTTTATGTTGGAGTAACTGATTTTAGAAATCTGACGGCATTGTTTTTAACAATGTGAAAGAAACTGCATTTTTGTAATGAGGATGAATAGAAATGAAAGTAATTAGATTTAAAATTATTTAGGTACAAATATGCAAAATAAATAATATTTTTGACAAGAGTAAATGGTAAAATTATTTGGACTTCCCCATTAATTTTATTTTTCTTGCCATGGTTTAGAAGCTAAATTCTTGGTGCATATGTTGTCGGTTAGAGCAGTGCAAGATCTTATTGAAGTTTTTGTTAAAAAATAATTGTTCAATTTTTGAAAAAGTAAAATTTTTCGAAACGATTTTTCCTCTGCATAAAGTGGACCTACTTCTGAGCCCCAGACTTTGTGGAAACATCATTATGAAGAACAAAAACGCCTTTTTAGAAATTCTTAATAAGTGTTTTATATATTGCTAGAAAAAATCTTTTAATTTCACTGCATGAGGAATATTCTTATAAAATATTATTCCATTTACAACAATTATATATTGCCTCTAGCAAAAAAATTGTGAGTGAAATAGTTTTTAACCATTCATATTTTTGAATATTGTAACTAAAGATTTGTGCTTGTACAATTTTTAAATTTTTAGAAATGAATTAATATTTTTAAACATAGAAGCTATTTCAGAAGCTTCATGTATTGCTGGAAAGTTTATTAATATATTGTATACCAAAGTTCATGGGTTTTTTAGTTAATAAAAAAATACTATTAAAACATTATTTGAAAATATATATATTATTTTTATTACATTATTTTATAGCATCATCCTAATTTTACACTCCTGAATTGAATCGAAAACATAAGGGGATCTTGGAATTTTTCTCTGCAAAACAAATTAAGTTCCACAAAATAATTACGATCCATAAGTATTAAATGATAGTGTATTCCTTATTAAGGCGATTTGAAGTGATTCTTTCATATCGTGTTCGGTTTGATACCACTGTGGCGAATAATTCTTTGTTGTAATTATGAATGTTCTTAATGAATATTTTATTTTTTCTGTTGTCAAATAGTTCTCAAGAGCAAATTCATCATTAATATTTCAGTGTTGTCCTTACTCTAATAAAGCTCTTTTAAAAGTATTTTGTGCTGCATCATTTTGTCTGCTTTACTCCCCCCCCCCTTTTTTTTTCTTCTTTTGCTTGACATAAACCACGCATTTGTTTGTTGCTCATGTACTTTCATAAAATGACAACTTCCTTTTATGTTTCAAAACAATGCTTGATTATGTTTCTAACTGGATCAACTTTCTTAATGTGGTAAGAAACACTGAGTTTATTCACATCTCCAAAAGCACTAAAATGATTTTCTGCTCCTAAATTTGGCATGTTTTAGCATTTCATTCTGTTTTGTGACGATTTATCTGGACTAATTTCGATATTTACGTATTATCGCAACGATCGCTAACTCTATTAATAACTCGCCAAGTTGGCAACCCTGATTTCCTACGTGTTGTAAGAGCAGACTTGGCAACCATGTGCTTCGCCTCATATACTGTCACCAATAGGTTGCGATAGGGCCGTGGGTAGCCTAGTGGTTAGAGCATCGGACTCCAGACCGGAGGGTCTAGGTTCGATGGCCGATGCCACTAAATACCACCGAGTATAGACGGAGTACGTGCTCGTTAAATCAGTGGGTCCGAAAGTCTTGTGGGCAGTCGCAGCAGAAACCACGAGTGCATTGGGCTGGAGAATATTTCCCTCACCGTCAGCTCCATGCCAAAATTGTGGAGGTGGAGATAGGTGGTGTCGCCATCTATCGTTTAGAAGTCCAACCTGTC
Source organism: Trichonephila clavata (assembly GCA_019973975.1). Taxonomy (NCBI): domain Eukaryota; kingdom Metazoa; phylum Arthropoda; class Arachnida; order Araneae; family Nephilidae; genus Trichonephila; species Trichonephila clavata. Next base: position 76,503 of record BMAO01010026.1, read on the forward strand.
TCACAGGCAATGGCAACTTTCATTCCTTCCCTGCGGGAAGGATACGGACAACAACAACAATAGGTTGCGATAATTCGCAAATACCCTAATTTCTTTATACTGTTAACCAATTTCGGCAATCAAAAATATCGCCAAACTTGCCCTCGTTACTACTGTGTTCGAACCTACACAGGAACGGATTTCCACTATTGGCTGTTTATCGTGGGATTTTGAGACATATTTTAATTTTACTAAATTGGTGACGGTATAACACAAAAATACCAAATTATCCATGTGGTCATAGTCACGGACTCGGTGACCGGCGTCTTATGAGTTCGAGCCCAGTGCCACTGAAAATTCGTCTTATATCGGGGGCTCAAAGTCCTCCCGTTGGTGCGTTGTGGAAGTTCGAAAAAGGTAGGTGTCACAATCACGAATTCCGTCTTCAAGAACCTTTGTGTTGCTTTTTAGTGCGACGTTAATAAACAGTCACTCACCAAATTATCCAGTTCTAATGATCAATTTAATGAAAATGTTAACTGTGTGATTTAATGATGAAATTTTTTATTATAATTGGAACACACAAGCGACAAATAATGTCAGTTTAATCTGTGTTCTTTGATAATAACGACAATATTTACATAACAAGATCATACATAATTCTGATACATCCAGCTTCGAATAATTGTGTCACTTACTTAATCTTAAGAATCGCTTACTTACAATCGCAGGTTTATCCTTTGGGTGCATAGGGTCCCATATAAGGTGGACTTACCCGGATCCAAGAGCCCCTTGGATCAGAGAGTGCCAAGGGGGCCCATAGATCTTCTGTGGCCAGGACCCGAAATGAACTTGGCTCAAGTGTAGTATGGGGGGGGGGCTTAGGATTTGGCAATTTTTATCTAGATAATGGTGAGATTACGAATTCATTCTGGCTTCCGGACACCTATCGCTAAGTGAAGTAGCTTGGCGATCGATTTGTTCGCCAAAAGAAACTGACATCACCAAGGGCCCACTTTATACTACACTTTAACCATAAGCTAAACCCCGGCGCTGTGTAGTTTACAGGTTTTGTGGGATATGTGGAGCAACAAAGGCTTTATCCCGCATACTTCCTATAATATTTACATAAGCAACAATAGATAAAACCACTCCGATTGTATGCTGCCATTTACATTTATAGTAATTTCAAGTCACTCAAATTCAAACAGTTTCGAAAATCAAAAATTTGCATTAAGTGCCTTAAATTTTAGAATTTGGATAAAAAAGCAGAATTGAATAGAAAATAGGCAGATGATTTTCTCTGTATTGATTCTATTTATTTAATTCAGAGATTTCAAAGTAACTATGAAACTTTCGACACAATTGTTTCGCATTGTTAAATATTTAGTTCTATTTAAATTTCTTTCTTTTTTGAATTTATTTTTAATTGACAATTTAAATTGTACAGCAGAGTGATAGATATATTGTTTTGGTGGAAAATTCTCTTCGATATTATTATCGTCTGCTTTAATTTAATAATTCCTGTAATTCTTATTTATCAATGGGTCGATTCATCACTAGAGGGCGCTGCGATCGTGGCCATCATCACGTGATTAACAACGTGCGATCATGTAAACAAATAACAGTTGATCGTATGACACTTGTGGTTGCGCGCTAACTTTCGAATTTGCAAACATTATTATTTTATATTCTTTTTAGTCCTTCAAAATAGTTTTAATATATTTTTACTCTTTATTTTTGTATTGTGACCAATATATATATATATATAGTTTTAGTTTATAGTATTAGATTTAAGTTTAGTTTATACTTCTATCCTTTGGCTTCGAATTTTTGTATACTTTTAGGTTTAATAATTATTTTTTATTAGTGCCAGCCATATTGTGATTAAAAAATTATGCAACGCTCTTTTGAACAAATTGCTTCTTGAAATTGGATAAATCTACTAATATCGCGAATCATCATGTAAGCGAGTTTTTCCGAGAAAAATTCGTGCAGACTAAATAGGGAGTGGCTCGCCAAAACAGAAGATTGTTGTGTCTTCTGTCAGAAGAGCGATTAGTTAATACTTCGGCTGTTGAATAGGACCAAAGACTGTTAATCAACTTATTATGATGATTGGATAATAAGAGATTCCATGTGAATGTATAACCGTTACCTGAATACATTGCCTATTTGTATTTCTAGACACTGTTAGTTGTGTCTGAGTGCTGTGAAGACCTCTTGGGATTTTGTGAATTCTAGCGTTGTGGCGTTTCTAAGGATTGTTTTAAGTTTTTCATTGCTCCTAACCTTACTTTGTAAGCGCAGGTATTTATTTCTTACCGAATTTGTGACATTGATTATATTTTTTTACATAGAAACTTCTTGTAATTACAAAAAAGCTTGTGAATTTAACTGTTATTTTCTAATATTCATATAAAGTTTCCTTTTTGCTGCTCTTGAAAATTCATTTCAGTATTATTATTAGGACATCAAAGTTTTTAATGTTAATAATTCTTTTATTTTTTAAAATTGTAAGGAAATATTTGTTTGCTTTACATCAATTAGACAATTTATATGCAATTCAATAACTCATACGAAATAATTTGTAATAAAGAATAATCCAATAAAATTTAATCATTTTGCCTAAGAATTATGTATTAACATGATTCCTTTCTTTAACTTAATAGTATAAGAGTTTTCTTTTTTAAACTTTGAAGACAGTCTAAAGGGAAATTTCTAAAAGAAATTTCAAACCTTCGTAAATGATAATTACTAAGTAAAGTCAGACAATCAAAGCTGGCAAATGTGTTATTTCATTATAGATTCATCATATATTTCGAAAAATCTACTATGTCTTGGGAATTTTTATAGAACAGTTGCTTAAAAAATTAATATACAATAACAATGTTTCAATTTTATATATCCATATTAATGCAAATAAAGATTGAAACTGACAAAAAAAAATACTCTTTTGGAATACATCTTAGTAAAAAATACTCTTCATAAATGCATAATGAAGCAATGTCACTGATAGTCTTTCAAAAGAATATGAAAATGCATTTTTTAAATTGCAATGAATTTCTTAGTTAAAAATATAAAATTTTCACATGCTTCACTTGTATAAAATCATGTAATATTAAAAATTAAATGTTGATAAATGATGCAAGTTAAATAATTTTAATTACTAATTTAAACTAGCCAACAAAAATTTTGTATGCTCCAAAATGTAAAAATTTTCATGAAAATAATTTAGCATGTTTTTAAACAATTTCTAAAATTAATCCCATATTTTAGTATGATTCGTTTTTTTTTTTCATGGGGACAATGATTTATAAAAAAAAAAATTCAAACATTTGTAGGTGATAATTATTAAAACTATCAAAGTGCTAAATGTTATTATTTTACAACATATCTTTAAAAGCTTCATAATGGATTGGTACAAATCATACTATTTTAAGGCCACGCAATTCGCTAAACATTTCAAAAACAATTTTGACATTTTCTTATGGCCCCATATCATTGAGAAGCTTGCCACCAAATTTTAGATTTGATAATAAATTAGTTTTAAAGATATTTGAAGAGCTTAGGTTTTGGTTTCAGTTTCATTTTAAAGCAGTTTTCCACTCTTAAATTGAATTAAAAATATTTTTGAGCCCAATCAACTCTTGCAGTGTGAAATGGTTAATTATTTCAGTTCTCATTACTAAAAGCATTTCTGCTTGATAATGTTTTGAGTTCTCATTAGTTATTTAATTAAGATTATTTCAAGGCTAATTTTTGTTTTAAAAATAGTTTATATAACTTGGAAGCTTTATCATTAATTTTTTTTCTTTTTGGCCCAAACATTCTCAGGTTGCTGTGAGAAACAATATTTCGAGAGATTGGACACGACGGAAAAATGATGTATGCTAAAAAATCACCATCAGTTAATACTGCAATTAGACTTCTGAATTCAAGTATTGCAGATAAAACTGAATATTCCCATGATGTACTTAACTACATGATAATATATTGTCGTACTATATTTTAGTACTTTAAAGTTGGGCAATAAAACTCAAACTTGCTAAACTGTGCCCCAATTTAAAACTGCAATTTTTTTTTTTTTTTTTTTTGCAAACCTGGTGATTTTTTATAGCTAAAGTTAGTATCATTATTTTATACATAAATACTTTGTGTTTCAAACAGTGCTGGTTTAAGCTCATTTCGAGCACTGGGTATAGAAGATCCTCAATTTTTAAAAACAAATTCAATACTTTTTTAAACTTGCCTTTGTTAAAGTGCCTATAACATGTTGATCTACTTTTTAAAAATTATTATACAATATTAAGGGAATGTTTCATCAGAAAAGGCGCAAATATTTTTAAAAATTCAATTTAATTATCCTCATTTGAAATGTATTTTTCTTCTTATTGAATTACATATAATTTATAAAAATAGTATAATTTATCTATAAACAATAGATGGCTCCAAAATATAAGTTAAACTTGTAAAATAGAAAATTAGCATATTGGATCGACTTAATATGAAAGTTTTTGAATAATAATAAATATTTATCCATGATGAAAATGAATTTTATTTTTTACAACACAATGAATTGTAAAAAAGAAAAAATTCAATACAATATATATAAAAATGAATAGTTGCATAAAATTCCATTCGCAATTTCTACTGGTTATGTATCTTGACCAGGTATTGTTATGTGTAGTGCATGCAAACTAAAAACTTATTTGGAGAAATGTATTGACATTTCATTATTTTGTTATCACTAATATGTATCTAAAGTATCTTTTTATATATATTTTATATTCACACTTAAAAAAAAATGGAAGATAAAAAAACATCAGAGAGAGGGGGGGAGATACAAAATTCTCACTCTGAAGTTAAACGTGTGAAAATATATTATTAAGGATTAAAATCATTATTATACATCAACAAGTTACTAAAGTTTATCATGAATAAATTGAGTTCCATTCTAATCAAAATCACAGTTTCTACTACTTATAATCAAGGTAATTAACTAATTATAGCATTAGTTTACCAGGAAAATCCAAAATTTCAAGAAACTTTTCAGTTTTCTAAATTATACTTGAGCAAAATATTAAATCACTTCAAAGTTTGTCTAAGAAATGCTCAATCAGTACTCATACCATTTAAGAAATTTGAACTTATGTGTTAAACTGCCAAATAATTTTGCCAAGCAAAAAACGCATCAAGAACTTTAAAAAATATTATTATTATTACTGCGTTCATGAGCTATGATGCCTATGAGCAGGAAGAGTTCCAGTTATTGGCTGTATATTGCAACAACATCCCACAGAATCAAATGTCTATACATAAAGCCATATTTGATTTCATGATCCTAATTCTGAACAAATATACAATTGATGCAAGTACTCTTCTTGGGTCAATATTTGTAAGTAACTCAATGTAACAAATTTATTCAGGACTTATAAGCAGGATAATAT
>BMAO01010027.1:0-11695 GCA_019973975.1 Trichonephila clavata
AGGGGGGGGGGACCTTCTTGAAATATCTCTCAGGAGTTTGGAAGAATAAATAGACTTTCCGTTTTTTGGAGAGGTGTCAGAAGCTATCCCTCTTTCCAAAAGAGGAAACTAGCAATGAAAAAAATAAAGGGGCCTATTAAGCTGATCTGAGAGGGAATTCCTTTTAATTCGAAACCCAAACCTCAAGCTTCAGGACCTGAAGATCGACAGTTTAAATCATCGTCCCCTTAAATCAAATAACACTTTCAAGGTCACCGTTAGCTTCATTGAATTCCTTTTCCTGTCAGCTTATGGGAACGGTCCAACCGTTTTTCTGCACAAAGCGAACTATTTTATGATACTATGTGAAAATATGTCACTGCACTCAAATTCCTGTAAATAAATAATAAAGGAACAATTTTTCAGTCCTCGCAACTACGTCATAAAACGAAACATGTCGCGAAAAAAGCGTAGACAAACCGCGAGAGTATCGGAAAATGTATGACTTACCCTAACTCGGGGACATAACAATTGAGAATACGACGTTCCATTTCCATCATTCAGCAGCAGACTGGAGCTTTTGTCGTCGGATCGTTTGGTACATCCCCCCTTCCTTTCCGCGCCTCCTTTAAGGTCATTACCGAATACCCTGTTCGCACCCCCCTCCCCCGTCGTTTTTCAGGAAAGGCCACCGAAACCATTGAAGGAAAAAGTACAGAAAAAAGAAACCAGAGACAGAAAAAGTTGAATCCATTTACGGACATAAAATTTCCGCCTAAAATCGTTCCGGTGACCGAGATCTAGTTTTTTTCCCTTCCAGTTCCGGATAGCATAAAAAAAAGGGAAAACCATTTCCAGATTTTCATTTTCCTTTCTTCTTTTATTTTCTTGGTGGAGAAAAAGAAAAATCATCGATCATATTTCTGGAACAGTTAAAAATCTTTCGTCGGTCATTGATATCCAAAATGGTGGTTGTGACAAGAGCTGTGTTCGAAGAGTAAAAAGCTTCCATTTATTATTTTTTTAAGTAGATGTTGTTGTGACAGATTACCACCGATTCGTTTAAAGGAAAATAAGATAAAGTACCTCTCTACTGCTTTTTATCTTTGTTTCCAAGTCTTATTCTGTATTTTTTTCTACTTTTGTCAAAAAAATAGATAGATAAAAGGAGGGTACAGTTTGATTTGAAATCTTTTTCTAGGTTTAAACTTGATTCAGTAGGTTACGTAGAAATTCGAAGTTAAGCAAAGTAATTCATTCTTCAATGTCACTTATGTCAAATGATTTTTAGCTAAAAAATAAAATGGTTGATTTCCTTCACAAGGACCTTCCACTTTGTTTCAATCAACATGCCAGAAATGTTACACAAGCAATACTCATTGATGTAATTCATAAATTGAAATAGTGGTCAAATAATAACGTCAGTAGCACACACACAAATTTTTCAAGGGGAGGGTCCATGGTCTAAAGTCCCTCAACTCGTATCATGCCTCAAGACAACACTAATTGATTCTTCTGATTTTGTCAATTTTGTTAACAAAAAACCGTAAAAAATAAATTATTGAATTAATAATTAGCATTAGTTAATAAAATAAATTGCTAATTACAAGTGCTGAATTGAATTTTACGTTTTACATATATAGGATTATCATCAATCGGAAAAAAAACTCTAGGACCCCCCCTCCCTTGTGTGCGCCACTGAATGGCGTTGATTAATAGATGCATATTATCTTACTTTCTTCAATTTTGTAGCATTCACATTTTTGAAGAATTTTGTAAGATCTTATAAACACCATCCTCCAAAACTTCTCATTTCAGAATTTCATGAATTACAGACTTGTGAACCATCGACGAAGTATGTTACTAGATCTCATTAGTTCCATTTCGTAAACAAGCTGCAATCGCCCATATTCCCTACAGAAAACACATCACTTTCATTCGTTTACTTAGGAGATCTTGTAATGCAAATGGAAACTTTGGTGTTAGCTTTTCAACGGTACTGAATAAGAGATCTATAAAATTTTAAGCCAAATGTGGTTGATTGAAATATACTAACGGTGGTCTGATGTTATACATGAGCTAATAAGCGTGTTTTGCACTAACTTTGCCAATTGCAACAGCATAAATGCTACTGGTGAATGAATGAGTGAGTGAATATTAATGTCGCAATGTTCAGCTATACACGAGGGCTTTTGGCGACGAACCTCGTAATTTTGAACCATGGTCAAGTTGCTACTGGTGAAAGATCTCGCGATATTCAACCATTGTCAAGTGGCCGGAATGACATTTACTCGTAAGGTAGCTCGTTACTTGTATAAGCTTCCGCATCATTTGGAAAGATTTAACTTGCATTAACCTCTACTTAATGTATCTGCAATGCCACCAGGGCTCGAAATTGCAATTCATGAGAAAACACGCCAAACACAACTTCCAGTCATTAGCGATGAACTTCGCAACTTGATACCACGAACAAAGGACTAAAATTCCAAATAATTACTTGTGTACATTGTATATCAAGGGCTGAATGACTAATTGATTGCACTTGAAAGTAGCACGAGAGGGGTTGGCAACGGATCAATCCTTCAGAAGTATCCGTATGCAGCTTCCGTATTACACCGAGTGAGGACTTTTGATCTCAATGGATTTAACGTCTTACCCTTTCCCACAAGATGGATGTGTAGTGAGATCAGATTTAAATACAGAACCGACTGAACTCAAACTCACTGGAAATCGGTTAATTATATCTCAGGAGGGATACTTTGCTTTTAAATCTTTACAACGTATAGTGCGGTGATTTGGATTATTAATAAGTTTGTATAATACGAAGGCTGTTTCCAGTTCCAATTTTTCTAAGGTCAGAAAATACCATCATCTCGAACTGAAATAGGATTCGAGCTCAAATGCGAATTTAAATATACTCAATCCTAAGATTCTAAGAATCTAAACGGTAGTTGTAACTAAACATTTACGAACATAAGCCGTTCGAATTGAGTTAAGATAGTAACAATACTAAAGATTCACCATGTAAGGGACTGATGCACGTTAGATTTGTGAAAGCTCGAAATCTTTGTCTGTGTTGCGTAAAAATTAGGAAAGTGAGGTGTCAATTCAAATAATATTCTATTAACGTGATCCTGTTTTTAAACTACGAAATATTTCTACAGGGTTCTAATAAAGACACGTTGAGAAGTAGAACTAATGAACGTTACTCCTCCCATTGGCGTACAGTGCTATTGTGGAGTCGGGGGTTTTGATTCACAATTGTAGTCGTCGTCACTTCTCTATGACCAATATTAAGAGATGCATTGCCAATAGCGACCGTGTTCAGAGTGTGACATAAATTTAAATCAAATCAAACCAAGGCTACGCAGTTCTACTTCATATAGCAAAAAAAAAAACTTTTCAGATTTTTACAAGCTGAAAAATATTTTTTTACAGGTGATAAAACATATAACCCTAATAATTATATATATATATATATATATATATATATATATATGTGTGTGTGTGTGTGTGTGTGTGTGTGTGTGTGTGTGTGTGTGTGTGTGTGTGTGTAAGGATAATTAAATAAAACCTAAAACTAAACTCCCTGTACATCATTTAACTTTTATTTTACGTAGCATCTTCGAGTTTTAAATTGGGCATCCACTTCTCTCGAGAACAGGCGGCCCTAAAACACTTTTAATCCCAACCATTAATTTTATTACATCATATATATATATATATATATGCCATGCTTAATCTTCAAATATATCTCCCCAATAATAAGGGTACTTAGAACATCTGGATATAAATGGAAAGCCATTTATACTTCCCTTGCGTGTCCTTTTTTCTCTCAGAGCAGATGCAGAAATGGTTCGTTGAATAAAAAACCGTTTTAAAATAATGCTTGGTGTTGACTCAAAACACCCCATATATAGTATATATATGCGTGGGTGCGGTGCATGCGTAGCAAACAGAGAGGGAGTGGTAGGTATTTATTACTAAGACATTATTCTGAGAGTAGGTACGCATGAGAAGAGGATGTTGGATTGATGAGACATCACTTGTAGTAAGTTACTTCGCTTTATTTCACATTTTTTCGCAAAACAGGAAAGGGACGGCGTGATACAGGAAATACACAACACAAAAACACACGCGCGTGCTTTACATTTTGACAAAGAGCAAGAGCAGGAATTATTCGAATATCAAGTTTTTATGTACAGGGAAAAACGTATTATAAAAAATACACTGATGTGTTTAGGCGAAAGGAATAATTAGTTATTTATATATAAATGACATAATTGCTTAGGGAATATTAAATTCCTGTTAATACAACGCATGAAAACAATTACTGATCTTGTATTTCTTGGAATCAATCAATCAAAAATTCAAAAAAGTTCTAAAGAATAGGAAGAAAAAAAATACCAGCATGTTTTTAGTACCTTAGAAAATGATAAATTGAGACACGTTTTGAAAATAGGGTTTTAGGATTTAGGAATTCGATATTAATAATAAAGGAGATTAGAATTATAAGTAGATATCAATTTACGCTCTCTCTCTCTCTGTATATATATATATATATATATATATATATATATGTAATAATCCCATTAATTATTCTTAATAACTTTTAATTACCTATGGTCCATCCTTCAGGACCAACGTTTTAGTAATAAGTTAACCAGCGTCTAACGAGAGGATTTTAAACTACATCCATCCACCACACAGATCACGTGATTTAAGCTGCTTTAAATAGCGAGATTTCTGCGGACAATCCTTTTTTCGCTTCTGTTTTTGCATCAACATGTAGCCGGCTGCAGTGTGTTTTGTTTGTGTGTGCTTAGATTGTGCCGTCCTGTAATGTCTTATGTGTTCAAGAAGGAATTAAACAGATTTGAATATCCCATGACTGCTCTTGGATAATATTTGTTATGCTCACCAATATCATATAAAGAATACCTTTCAACGGCCACGTTATTTCATATGTATTATATATATATATATACAGTGGTGGCCAAAATTGTGGACACTTTTTAAAATGGTTATATTTTTCAAGTTTGTATGCTTATAGAAAATGTTATGTTGTTCCAAATGCAAAGTCTCTCTTATATAATTTTAAAGAAAATTTAATTCTAAACTAAATACAAAAAACAAAATGTTAATATTAACAACGCAAAAAAAGATATGCTGCAATAACAATAGATATGCATTACATACTGATGATAGCTGTGAGTTATCAGCGCTCAGTGGAATGGCCTTTATTTTTTATTACAGCTTTACATCGATTTTTCATTGAGCAAAAAATAGTCTTAAGCTCCTCTGTTGTTATTACATGATGCCAGGAAACAATTATATCCTCAATTGCTTTGTTTTTATTTCATGGGTATATCATTTGGGCAAGAGTTTTAAAACGGTGCTACAAGTTTTTGATAGCATTGAGATCAGGACTGTTTCCTAGCCAGAGCTACAATGATATTTAGTCAAGAAGCAATGGCATCAAATAAAAGAGTCAATTGGACACCTAGAAAGAGATTTTTTAAGAGAAAGTGGTCTTTCCTATGTTAAAATTACAAGTTAAGTGAATGGTTCAGTGACTACATCTGGAAACTGAAAGTTTTGCTTAAGATGTCAGGAGACAAATTTAATAAAAAATAAATAAGGAAAAGGCTGAAAAGGTGCATCCCATCATCTGTTAATGACAGAAGAGCAAAAATACTATGTCTCCAATATAGAAGAATGTCATCAACGGCCTCAGAAGTGATTTGAATGATGCTGGTGTTTCTGTCAGTTCAAAAACTATCAGGAGAAGATTAGAAGATGTTCGACTAGGAGGTAGAATTCCACGAAAAAAGTCATATCTCATTTAACAGAAGCATTAAAAAATTTTACAATGGTCAATGGAACACTTTATTTGGACAAATGATTAGTGTTCACTCGTTACATGAAGGGACTCTAGTTACATGTCCAAAATTTTGGCCACCACTTATATATATATATATATAGAGTGAGAGAGAGAGAGAGATTTAGATAGTTAGAAATATAGATATAGATATGTATATGCTATACGTGCATAAAGTTATAAAAATCCTGAAATTCTTGTGGAGAAAGAGATATACTCTAAATCACTAATGCAATTTAACTGGAATCCCCAGGAACAAGAACTATTGAAAAACAGGTATAATGATATACGTATGGTGGAAATAATAAAGGATAAAATCTTTCGAATGTTTCTTTCGGGTTCTTCGAAAAAGGTTTATCTTTCTATGTACTGAATAAATATTATGGGGAATGGAGGTATAAAATTTTATTATATAAAAATCCCTTTCCCTTTGGTCTGTTTTACTGATGTGAATTACAAAAACTAAATTATTAAAGGAATTTCAGACGAATTTCATTAAAAATGTTTTCATATATACAACTAGATAGTCCGTATCTATTTGGAAATTTTATATAAAACGTAAATATTTGTTTCGATGATTCGAAAATTTACAATTCTTAGTTATTTTATTACAGTATAAACATTTAGCGAAGCAGAGCGTCACAGAAATTACAAACATTCATGTCACTTTCCCATGAAAGAAATATCTTGTATTAGAATAAATTTTTATCACACTTATATTGGTTCATTTTAATCTTACTTTTCATCGATGAAATTGACAACAATTTCAAATTAAAATTTAATGAATGGTTTTTAAAGTCGTCCTTAGAAACAACACTTCGGTTATTGATTGCAGTTTTGTAATTTTGATTCACGGTTAAGAGGCGGAGATGGTATTTGTACTGTGACGCATCTTCATTTAAACTTCCTCTCCACACTAACGTGAGGTTTAAGCCTTGGCAAGTTTAATGAGCAACAGCCTATATATACAGCTTTAGTTGGGTGGCACTAGGACTCGGAAAAAAACAAGACTGGCTATAAGTTGAGATTAAAACTAATTAGCAACGTGGTCCTCCCATGGTAGCTTTAGAGAGCTCCTTTAGAGAAGTTAATTACTACCAATCTACTTTATCGAAGTACCTCACTATCGACTATATAAAAAAATTTAAATATAATAATATTTTGTATACATATAAAATTGTCATACTTAATAAAATATTCTTTTTTTGACCTAAACTTTTATGTACACAGAAAATTATTCATTGTTTTCTGGCATTGCAATCTGTAGTACAAAGATTGTCTGCGATAAACAACCTGTGGTCAGAAAGTTCGGTGAATCAATTTTTATTTTAAATACAGTATTGTACAGCATCAAATACAATTTACTGTTCTTCAAAATAATCTCCATGGATGGTAATGCACTGTTGGGAACGAGTATATAAGTCCTGGAAACTCCTGTAAAACAGTTCTTTCGGTATGGCTTTCCGCTCGACCGTTACGTTGCTTTGAATGTCGTTGATGTCCGTAAATATCTTTCCTTCAGGGCTGACTTCAATCTGGGGAAGAGGAAGAAATCTGCAGGTACCAAATCAGGTGAATAAGGTGATCAAGTGTCACAACTCCATTCACTGCCAGGAACTGCCGTACAACTAAGGAGGTATATGGCCGGGCATTATCGTGGAGAAGAATCCAGGAGCCTTGCTTGGCGTACTCAGGGCGAACACTACGGATCCGTTGCAGTAAACGCTTCAGATTTTCGGCGTAGGCAACAGCATTCAATATGGTACTCTCAGGGAGGAATTTTTTGCGAATGAGACCCTTAGAGTCGAAGAATGCGAAGAGTATTGTCTTTATGGACTCCAGGCTTTTCCAGGCTGGTCCGCCCTCCCCGGAAACGCTTAAACCATTCATAAACACTCTTTGAATGTGATGGCTTTATCTTTATAAACTTCTTTGAGCATCCCGTGAGTTTCTTTTTCCGATTCCCCAAGTTTGAAAAAAAAACATGTTTATTCCCTGATCAATTTTGTACACCGCGACAATCCACAATAAACCTTTCGCCCTCGGCGTTAAACTTACAGGGAATAAAAGCACTTCCAACCTTGTCAATTTCAAACATGTTCAAACAGATATTGACCTTCACCGCGCGTGCCGCGTTGATATTCTACTAGTACAGCAGCGACCCGTACAAGTTCATTCACCGAACTTTTCTGGCCACAGGTTGTATTTTTCTTAATGTTTTGCATATTGGCAACTAAGTCTTTGCATTCACGGCAAGTCCCCAAATGAGTGAAACTTCTCATAATGGCACCATCTATTGTGGCGGCCTCGTTAACAAATTTTGACGAAACCAAATAATTTTAATTCAAGCTCTCGTTGGATGCTAAATATTGCCGTGATTTAATTTTGCCGACGGTACCAGAACCAAATTAAAACTGAAAGGGATATTTTTCATGCCACATAATCATATGATACGCGTGCCTACGATTTTCCCATACAGAAAATCTATCGACTCCAGCTGGGATCGAACCCTCAATCATGGGCTTACGAAGTGGGCAACCTATCTCTAAGCCACCGAGCTGAATATCTTCACTATAAACCTTGCAATTTATAAAACGTGGTCACATCATGTGACGTCCCAAGAGCTGTAAACCCATTCTTTTACCTTGGAAAAAATGCCAGACACCATTAAAGACTCATCGTGTTGATGGACTAATGCACATTAAATGCATCAAGACTCAAAGTCCTAACGTTAATATGGAAGGCAAGTATAGAGAGTTGTGCTCCAGCTTAGGGGTCACTCTCGTCACTTGACCGTAGTTTAAAATTATGAAGTCAGTACCAATAGCTCTAGCATAACTTCCAAGTGCGTGACAATAATAAAAAATCAACCTTTACGATCCCAAGTGGTAAGTTTGATTGGAGCTTTGAGCGATTTACAGCATGCATCAGTTTTTCTGCACAGTGAATCTCTCGTAGCATAAGAATTTGAGCCTGCAGTTCAACTGCAAAAAAACAATGGTTTTACCATTATGACCTCATTTAACAAAAATAATCTTGCAAGATTGTGGAATTGGAATGTTTTTCGTATGAAAATCATATGGACATTTGCTGAAAACATGAACTTAAATTATTTTTATGCTGCATACATCGATTACATAACTTTCTTCCACAAATAACTAAAATAATTAATATTTGTAATGGTAGTCGAATGCACACATAATTCAATATGAGCTTAGAAATTATATATTTCAGATGCTAAACAAGGCTGCAGAGCTAAAGGGAGGGAGATTCAGCTTTTTGAAATAGTTTGAAAAATATTTTGAAATAATTCCACACAATTATTCAATTCTTTTGCGAACTATTGGTATAGCCTCTTATTCATAAAAAAGATTACTATCCGAATTCGTTATTATGAAAACATGGCCAGAAAACTTTGATATTAAAATTTCAAAGTAAATCTCGTATGAAATAATACTGTTGAAGAATACTAAACATAGATTACATCCTACAAACCAGCTTATTTAATTATTTCAAAAACGCTATGGCTATAAATTTAATTATCTTTTCCAAAGCGTAACATGGGAAAAAAAATCAAGAATCGAGATAAACATGAAATTGATAAAACTGAAATAATAATTTCAAAATACACATCTTTAAATCCATCAATTTATTTTTGAATTTAAAACGCTCAATGCATTTGAAAATCTCAAGAAAAATTGTCTTTAATTTTTTTTTTTTTATTTGAAAATTAACTATTTTTCATGTATATCTTAAAATTTCATTATTTTTTTAATATGCGTTATATTACAGAATATTTCACCAATTTTTTAATGATTTATTGTCACGCATTTCAATAAAATAATAAATTAAATGTAAAAAAACTTTTTAAGAACAAGCTTTTATTTAAACGCGCTAAAAAGAATAAAATAAACTTTTCCTTTAAAACTTTTTTTACTATCAACTTATAACGTCATTACACAATTTATATGATATAAAAGCTTGTCGCGAGATTTACCTGTGTAGATAAACAAGTAAAATAAATAACTTGACCTGATTGATTTTGGTTTTTAAAAATTCAAACTAAGTAAATATGAGTACTTAAATATTGCGACAAGCTTTTATATCATATAAATTGTGTAATGACGTTATAAGTTGATAGTAAAAAAAGTTTTAAAGGAAAAGTTTATTTTATTCTTTTTAGCGCGTTTAAATAAAAGCTTGTTCTTAAAAAAGTTTTTTTACATTTAATTTATTTTTTACTTTTTAGTTATCGCTGGACAGGTTTCTCAGCCTGTTCAACTCATTGAACGCTGGTTCGCCATCCCTGGTTTAGCTGAATTAATTCTCGCAAAATGGTATTAGACTAAAAACACAATTTTTTAAATCCGTAATTTTTAAGCAATTTTTTCAATCTTCATGCAGATTTTGGCTAACATTGTTCTACACACGAAAAAAAAGGTTTAGTGAGATTATCTTCATAAATGACAAAGTTATTAAATGTTTAATTAAAATTTTGACTATTTTTGAAAAACTTAAAGAATATATTATTTATTTGAAATATTTTGAAGATAAGGGATGTATTTCTCTAACATATTAGAAGAAAATTTTAATTGTTTATTAAAAACTTCAAAAGGCATTTAAATATTTGTATTAATCAATAAAATGCTTAAGACTAAAAACGCATTTTGTAATCAAAAAAGAAAGTTTTATCAAATAATGATAATTTTTTGCTGGACATTGAATATCTTCTACGTAAGAATCTATTTTTTTTAATTGCTCAGATCATCTTTAGAAACTTGATTTTGAAAAAATCAATAATTAAATTCAAATAAAATTAACAGATTCTATTTGTAATTAAATTTAAGGACACATGTCGTAGTGTGTGTTTAGATTACTGGTGATAAAATGAGGTATATTTAAATTACTCGTAGGCTTAAAATTAGAAAATTTCTTTAAAAAATTACTTCATTTTATTGTAAAATTATTTTTTTTAATCGAAAATATATTGCATTTCTAGATAATATTTTTCTCTTATTGTTTTCCTAGCGGATTCCTTTTTGATGGGTAAGATACATTAAAAAAATGATCTTTCCGATTCTGTAATTATTTTTTGTCTGAGTTTCATAGATTAAAGTTAGATAAATTATTTAAAGAATTTCTTCAATACTCCATCTCAGTTTAACTTGGCAGCGTTGAGAAAGGTATACAATGTACCAATCTACTTGAAAAATAGCTCTACTTTTTTGTTTTGAATTTAAATCCAAGGAAATAGATAGAAATTTGTAAAAAAATTGCATACGTTGTAGAAATTAGATTGTTTTTACGTTGTAGAAATGTAATTATTTTTTAGACAAAGTTAATTAATACTGTCAATAGCGCAACGTTATGAAATTCCAGTTTGGCTGAAAACCGATTTTCGACGCCAACTTTTGTCATTGTTGTAACAATAAAATTATTACAACAATGCAGATATATCCAAGTTGGCGCCCAAAACTAGTTTAACGTTTTTAATTAATATCTTTTTAATTAATTGCAATATCGGAATATAAATGGTCAAAACATGCATTGTCATCCAAACTAAACGTGTATACAAAATTTCAGCTCAATGGGAGGAAGATATCAGCTTCAAAATTGAGTTGCAAGATTCCACCCGAACAAATTACATACATACATACATACATACATACATACATACATACATTGTAAGTTAAATAAAAGCTTTTAAAAATAGACATCACAATTACGACCTATAAATCAATTTACAGCTTTTTTCTCTAAGATCGTTATGTATGATTACACTTCTGAAATATTTGCACTAAAAAAAATTCGAAAACGCAATACTAGACTAAGTTT
>BMAO01010028.1:0-37661 GCA_019973975.1 Trichonephila clavata
AAAAACAATCCAGTTTTCTTGTGACCCCCTTCTTGCGCAAACCGCACTTCCTTATTTCTTCTTCCTTTTTTATGAATTTTTATCGTTTGAATGACTTCTGGTTCACCCGGTATAGTAATACTTATATACAGTGAAAAATGTTTAACGCGAAAACGCTTAAGAAGAAATATCGATATACACGAAATAATAAAACAGTCTTGACAAACTACTGTGTATTTTCGTGCATTTTTTCTCTAAACATGAAATGAAAATCGCTTAGCAAGAAAAATATTTCTCTTGTGGGAATGAAGGAAATACGGAAAACACCAGAAATCAAAGAGGGGTGTGAAATGAAAGCGAGGTGGTTCCACATCTTTTGTGGAAAGAAGGCTAACTTGGTTTTGAAATTCCCTCGGAATAGCCTGTGATGCCAGCCAATTTTGTTAATCTACGCTATTTTCACCCTCCACCCCAACAGACTTCACATAAAAACATCTCATATCTCATCAGTTGGCTTTGAAATTCGGTGATGAGTATATCGCTCGGTGAGTAAAAATCCGTGAGTTTAGCTCGCCAATGATGAAATGAATAATAAAATGGACGACATTTGAACAATTTGATGCTAAAAAAACAGTGTAAAGAAAAATATCAGATAATTTTCAAAACCAAAGTTTTTTTAAAACAAATTGAAAATTTTGTATTAAATTTCATTAATTTTTTGTGAATGTTTTTGTTTAATTGATTTTTACTAAATACATGTTTATATCTATGTAAATAAAATGTACCCTAATTGAACTTAATTTTGTTGAATATATATATATATATATATATGGGGGGGGCGGGAATATATTTTAATACGAAAAAATATTTCAGTCCCCTCAGTTTCGTGTTAATGATTTTCACTGTATATGCATATAACTTCTAAATTATTTATAAGAAAATATAAAATAAATCAGTTAAAAATATTTTAATAACTCCTCGAATCTAAAAACTGATCTGATGACGAGTTCATAAATAAATTTTCAAAAAGAAAAGTGACTAAAAATTTCATTGGGTTAAAAGTATGCAACAGGTTTTTTCCTTCAATTTTTTAAAGTCAATTCTTCATTAGGGCAAACCATTATTATTTTTGTTTTCATTTTTTTCCAAGAAATGATTTCAAGATTTAGGATTTTTATAACTACAGTAGAACGTGGTTCATCCGAACGTCTATTATCCGGAGCGTCAAATATCCAAACCAAAGTCCGGATACGTTTTCGAACAGTGCAATGCTCAACAGTTGTTTCGTGTGAGGCTAAAAGTGACGGGAAACCCCAAGGGGCGGGATATTTGGAGAATTTAGTCGTGTGATTTGGTAAACATTTGCGCAGGATATTAGGTCAGTTTGTTTCCAAGTAAGGAGGTGCATACGTGCTCTTTTGTTGAGTTTTATTGATGTAGAAACTTGGATGGCATACGATGCAGAAGACTGTGGATCTCAAATGCTAAACGATGACGAGATTGTGACTTCCGTGCAAGAAGAATCCGACCCTGTCGACGATGAAACGGATGAAGATGAGGACAACAACAACGAAAGTAGCAAATTCTGACGCTTTTCTGCGTTAGAGACAGCTATGGAGTGGTACGAACAACAATCAGAGTGCTGTCCTACTCAACTACTGCTGCTCAAGAGAACCAGAGACCTTGCATTGAAAAAACGAAGGTGTACAATGGTACAAACAAAAATAAGTGATTATTTTCCCCAATCAAGGTAAAATTGCGACATTTTGCACCTATTTTGCCTTTCTTCAAGCACGTTTCCCGCATGTGAGGATTTCTAATATTCGTATTGTGTCCGGTTTCATATGCTGCATGGATCACATTCGGTTTTCGGTTATCCAAACAATCGCGTATCCGAACGGTGTCCGGTCCCAATTGATTCGGATAAACGACGTTCTACTGTAATGTCTGAGATACAGATCTTTTCATATAAAAAAAATCACGAAATTCTTTTTTACAAATTCAAAATATTAATCAGCTGATTTAAGGAATTTTTTTCCCCTTGAAAAATTATAATCTTTGTCATTGCTTAATCACAAATATTTCGAGCCAGCCATATCTAATTATCTTAAAGTCTAATCAATATACTAACCAGCAGTTTCAAAGTAATAAAGGTTACACTAGAGATAGAACTCCAGTCTCCAGAATTCTTTCTCACATATGAAAAATTTTCCGTCTTAAACATCTGTTAGGTGAAATATTGTTGAATGAACACATTGCAAAAAAGAATATTTTATTATTCGCAACTGATAAATGTAAACTTAATATCGCATAATAAAATAATATATGTAGTATAGTAAATAAAATTTACACCGTATAATGATTATTTACTAAAGGTTATATGAGAGAAAAATTTGAAGTTTAATTAATTAAACTTTAATTTAAACGTAAAAATATTCTTGGAAAAGAAATGCTTACCGTTTATTAACTTCCCATTTTAAAGCAACACGAGAGTTATTGGCGACATATCTTTTTATTTTGAATGACGTTTTTACGTCAAGAAAGACAAAGGAGAACTCTGAAACTGTATTGTATTCTCCACACTTTCACTTCACATCAACTTGGGAGCTTTGAGTCTTATATAATCCCCATTGCGATGTTTTTAATAGAATCATAATTCAAACATGTAAAGGAATTATAATATCAGTGGTCATGAGTTCTTAATCCTGACCATTGGGCTAAGCCTTAGCCCAATCAGCCCAGGTTCAATTATCCCAAGGGTAGCGAACCTTTATGGATCAACGTGCCCTTTTTTCTGAAGAAATATTTATTGAGGTATAGATGTACCGTAAAATAATTTTGGCTTGTGATTATTGGGAAAAAATACTATCAACTCAAAGCTAGTCATTTACTACGAAGAAATATATTTTACACTGTATGGTAGTAAACATTTTAGTTATGCGTGTAATTCAAATTAAAGTAACATTAGTGTGATTTCTGTTGTCGCAGATTAGATGACAAATAATTTGTGTTAAAATTGTAAGACAATACCAGACGAGTGTGCTCTTCGACGCCTTGCGCACCATGACCGATTACAAGCGTTTGTCCATAATACTTCATAGTAAACTTTGTTGTTTTGAACAAAAATGCAAATTTGGGCGTGCCCAAAATATTGTGTCACGTGCCGTCAACGTCGCGTACCATTGGTTCGCCATCCCTGGGCTAAGGTAAACGCGAATATAATTTTCTAACACCAGATTTAATAAAAAAGTTAAATATATTTTTTAAAACTAAAAATGTATGCAAAGTAAGTGATCCCATAGTAAAACATGTAATAAAAAATAAATTTTATTATATTTTACATTTCATATTATATATATATATGTATATAATATGATTAATAAATAATAATATATATGCATTAATTTATGTACATATATGTACGCATAAATATGCACATAATATAAATATGAGATAGAAACATATATTTGTTACGTGAATAAATGAAAAAATGTCGTATTAGTCATGACATAATGCTACGCATGTGGTAAAAAATTGTTGGGAGTATCTAGTGCATTAGAACAAAAACTCTGTGTAATAAGATGATTTCTTGTTTCGTACAAACACAGTTAAAAATATATCGTATCCTTCCGAAATGAAAACATAGTACGTTGCAAAGAAATCAGTTTTTAGCAAAGATGTAAGAGAAATTTATTTAACGTTATTTTAAATTCACTATCTTTTCCTTCTCTGTTTGATATATTCACAATAGATTGTTTAGCTGCATTTTATTATAAATTTTAAACAATTGTAACTTTTTTTATAAATGTCTACATACAAAGTTATAGTTTGATAATAAAAAATATATGAATACGCAACTAAGAGCAATATATCATTTTTTACAAAATTGTTCGCATTTGAAATGTTTACATTGTACTGTTGTTTTAAATACATAAAAAAGTAAAAATACATCGATTTACTTTATTCAGTGTTAAGTAAAACACTTTTTTCTCCTTTTATTTGAAAACTATGATAAATTAATTCAAAATTCAGTACTTCATATTATCGCAACCTATTGGCGACATTAAATGAAACGAAACACGTGATTGCCAATTCAGTGCATACGACACACGCAAAATTTCGGATGCAAACTTGGCGAGTTATCTTGAACGTTGTGGCGATTGTTGCAATAACATGAAGTACCCAGAATTTCTCAAGAATATCATTTTATCATGATATTGTAGAAAGTCTCAAATGTACAAAATCGGACAAAATGTTGTACATTTGATGACAAAATGACAAAAAACAATACAAAAAAAATGGTTAAAAAATATATAAACTTTGCCCAATAAGTAAATACGTTAATAAAATATATTTTTCAAACGTCTCGACACCTAAAACGAAATTAATACAGTGATCTTATTAGAAAACGTTTGTGTTACAAAAATTTAAAAAACAAGAGAAGAAAAATTCCCGTAAGCACTTTTATAATGATGGTATTCATGAAACAGTTTCTGTTTATATGAGAAATCTGAATTTAATTTCTTTTTTCAAAATAAATAAATAAAAAATAAACTTTTAAGCTCTTTGAAAAAAAGAAAGAGACAAAGTGGTTCTTTTAAGCCACCAGGGGGCTCTTTCCTTAGCTACCAATAAATTATCCTCCTTCGCCACTTTTCAAATTAAAGTAGCGTGATATGTGCTAGAACACCATTCATCCATCGATATTATTATATGCACATTTTATTATTTCTTAATATATATAATTATATTAATACACAATTTTAAATATACAGACACACGCGCACGCAAATATACGCATACATATAATAATTAACCACATATTTAATTGCTATAAATGATGATAGATGAGGGATATCCTTTCTCTACATAACTTAATATTTTTCCAAGTTTTCTTGGAACTTAAATTTATTTCCTTTCGTAATGTGAAAATAAGCTACACAGCCAAATATTTTAAGGTAATGGGCTAAATTCATGTGACGTCATAATCACATGATCAATGCAATTACAGTAGAACGCCGTTTATCCGAACGTTTATCATCCGGAGCGTCAAATATCCGGACCAAAGTCTGGATACGTTTTCGAATAGTGCAATGCTCAACAGTTGTTTCGCGTGAGGCCAAAAAGTGACGAAAAAATCCAAAGTGAGGGATATTTGGGAAATTTCAATTGTGTGATTTGGTAAACATTTGCGCGGAACATTAGGTCAGTTTGTTTCCAAGTGAGGGGTGTATACGTGCTCTTATGTTGAGTTTTGTTGATGTAGAAACCTGGATGGCATGCGATGCAGAAGACAATGGATTCTAAATGATGATGAGATTGTGACTTCCGTGCAAGAAGAATCCGATCCTGTTTGACGATGAAACGGATGAAGACGAGGACAACAACAACAACGACGAAAGTAGCAAGGGTGCATCAAATGCTGCCGCGATTCTGCGTTAGAGACAGGTATGGAGTGCTACGAAGAACCATCAGAATGCTGTCCTACTCATCTACTACTGCTCAAGAGAATCAGAGACCTTGCAGCGAAAACACGAAGGTGTACGATGATACAGCGAAAAATGTGATTATTTTTCACAATAAAGGTAACATTGCAACATTTTGCACCTTGTTTTGATTTTTCTTCGAGTACGTTTCTCACGTGATGATTTTCAATATTCGTAGTGTCCGGTTTCATATAATACATGGATCGCATTCGGTTTTCGGTTATCCGAACAATCACGTATCCGAACAGTGTCTGGTCCCAATTAATTCGGATAAACGACGTTCTACTGTACGTGCTTCCAGTAAATCTTCGTACGCTTCACTGTTGCTAACTTTTGCTGTCCACAGAAACTTTATTTAAAAACTACACATTTGTCAACAATAAGGCACATAGGTAAACAAAATGTACTTGATTTGAAAATACATTTTAATGTAAGATTTTTTTTTTTAATTCTGAAAATCTCTTTAAAAAATCTTAATACTAGAACATCTTTATCCAGGTATCAACTTTGATGTTTTATTTAAATTTTATAAGTAGAGTAGCAAGTATTAATGTCAATTTAAAATTCGATGAAGAACACGTGATTGTATTTATCATGTGACCGGCATGGATTTAGCCCATTTATTACCAGTCCAGATTTCTAACGGAATTTTTTCTTTCCCTTTATGTGGTGTTTCATTTGTTAACTTATGTGCGTGAATGCTACAGTTAACAGTTTCAGCCCGGAATTTTTACTGGAAGTCCACATTTATACAATAAAGATCTAATACTTTCTAGAAGAATATGGTTCACTTATTCCTGCTTTACTGCTACTTTCACTATTGTAAGTGAAAAGGTTTTTTCATGAAATATTCTCGAATCAGGAAGACAAGCACCTTGTTGCTCATTCCCACAAATTCTGACCAATTGTCAGTTCTCAAATTTTTAATCTTTCTATCAGTTAAGTTTTCTTATTTAGCTTTAAATCGAGAAAATACATTGCAAACACTTCCTTATTATTTCTTACGAAATAAGTAAAATACACATGCTAGAAAAATCATCTACAATTACCGTAAAATATTTTGCATCATCATATGATTCGATTTTCATAGAACCACAAGGGAAGCAATTTAAGAATTTCAGAGCTTTGATTTATGTCGGTATTATTTAAAGTCTTATTATTTTACTTATATCACGATTACCTTCAAAAATCAAGTGTATATTATCAATATTAATATGATTTTTCCCATTTTAAGTATACATTAGAATTTACATGATAAGCCTGTTATACAAAATCTTATAGTTAATGGGATTGTTTAGTAAATAGTTTTCCGGTATTTTTTTCATTCCCAGAAGAGGAATCTTTACGGGTCAAATGATTTTCGTTTCGTGTTAAGAGAAAAAAAAATGCATAGTAGTTTGTGTTGGGACCGTTTTTATTATTTCGTGAAAACCGATGTTTTGTCTTAGGCGTTTTCGTGTTAAGCGCATTTTACTATACATTAATTTAATCAAATGACAGTTACATTACAGAGACCGAAAATTACATATAAAATTCTCAATTCTGAATTCCGCATCATTCGAAACAAAATTACAAACACTAAAATAACACTCGATGTTTATTTTATTTTTCCACTCATCTCTAGCAATCCCAAAGACCCTCGAGAAAACTAGTTACATTTTCTGCGAATAACCTTTTGAAAAAAGAATCTACCTTTCATTCGCAACTATAAATGTATTCTCTTATTTCGGATTCATTAATGATATTCATTAAGGATCGTAACAAAGTAGTGAATCGACTAGAAGAGATGGCTCGCATGCTAATGAGCCATTTTTCCGGAATTCGTGAATGAAGAAACGAAAATATATTGTGCCGTATTGCCTGTAACCATATCTCCAGGAATTGATCTGTTCTTTTTCACCAAAAAATTTCGACTCTCTCGGTCGAAGCGGAATAGACATTAAACTATGTCCCTGAATATGCATTTATATATAAGGATTTTATTTGTAATAGGACATTTTTGTGTGTGGGTGATGGAATCAATTAATTTGTTGCAGTTGTTGAATGAATTGATGAGGAGACATGTTGCTGTTTCAAAATCCCCATTTATTTAGTTATGTATAAGGCGTGTTTAACCCGGCATCACTCGCGTGAAAAAAATGACCAGAAGTTCTCGCGCAGGGTGTGTCATACCCAAGGGTGTTTACATAGTGTTTTTACCGTAAAATTTGTATACAAAGGTTAAAAAGGAAGAAAAGTAGGAAATACAACATGTTTATTACATTTACACACGTAAATTTAGTTTTTATGTTCTTTGTGTAAGGACATTAGTGTCTTGTTTATACACTCCTTTAATCGCGTCGTGAGTGAGTGCGATGTTTTCACTGGATCTTAATTTTTTTTAATCTGTATCTTTTTCAAACTAAACATATAGGAGTAAACTTCTTTATTCTTTAATTTTAAAAATTTTTTGTTTTGTTTCAGTAATAGTTTTTTTTTTCAAAAGTTCATCTGAAAGTGGATAATATGTGTACCAGTTATCTCCTTTAAAATTACATTCTTCTCAAATGTTTTTGTGTCCCTACATAAAAATTATTTATTTCCAATAGTGTCTCGCTCCCTTTTCTAAATCTGGATTGGTTTCAGTGGAGGAATCATACTTGCTGTTATACTCTTCATTTGCTTTATCCTCATCATAACTACGAAGAGAACTTTTTCATCCGAAAATACTGTTGTACTATATCTATTAAGTACTGTATTTATTAAATTACTTAAACATTACATTTCTTCATCATAACTACAATAATACGCAATAGAATAAGGAAGATTTCAAAGCGTACGCACGCATTAAAAAATGTAACTCAACTTCACGAGCAGGGTGTGACACACCCGAGGGAATGGTATCCAAAGATTTATTTTAAAAATTCGCTGACAGGCTTGATCCCCTTGAAGGTAATAACCTTAAAGTCAGCTAGACCAGGAATCATCCATTTTCCAAAAAAGGTTTAGCAGAAGCGTTGAAAAGGTTAGATGGTGGGTATGACACACCCTGAGCGAGTGGTGCCGGGTTAAATGAAAGTGATTCGAAGCCTCGCATGGAAACAGTTTTCAATGTATTTGAGTGAAACAAACGTGGTAGTGAAGGTGTATGTATCATGCACGCGAGTGCCCAAGTAGATTAGTATAACTGCATTCGTAAGGACATGGCATTCATTTAAAAACAGCTGATCTGGATGCTATTGCGTCCAAAACGAATCAGCGAACTGTAAAAAAGTTTTTAATACTTGTAAAGGGTCTATCCACGAGCCTCTTACTAATCCTCTTTAAATGTTGTTCCATTGAAAACTTTCTCCCGAAGAAGACACGGTTTATGTAAATGAAGGATGATATTTAAACATTAACTTTTAGGTAAGCGGAGTTAGTGGCTAGGAGTTAGAAGTTAGCGATTAGTGGAAAACATTTGAGAGCTAGTCGAGAGTTGCTCGACGATTAATTGTTGAATAATTAAGGATTGTTAATTGACGATTTAGTCAATAAGTTGAATTAGATTAATAATGACTTGAAATCGAATATCTGAGGGGTTATTGTAATTTAGACCTTAGATTTCCAAAGCATTCTAAGTGTAAGTTAATTGAATTATAATTAAACATTAAGAATCCTTCTTACCGTGCTTTTGCTATTATACTTAATAAAAGTGTGCATTTCCTACCCTGGGTTGTTAAAATTAAGTTGTAAGGAATTATTATTCCTTCTTCTCTCTAACCTGGTTAGATGTGTAAGAGGAACTAATTGATCAGACGACCTCATTTACTACAATTGTTTATTTGTCACAATATTCAACACAGACACAATAATACCCTAATTAAGATAAATTTGATCAACAACTAGAGGACTAAGGTGACACAAGATAGCGTGGGTATAATATATACGATCATTTAAATATATTCCTTCGATAGCTCATACAAACTCGTTTTTACCTCGGACGTGCTGTATCAATTTAACTCTCTAACTTCTACTTAAAATATGAGCACAGTACCTGAACTCTTGAAATTCTTTATCCGTTAGACGAGGCCTTGAACACTAATAGTTGGCTCGATCACTTCTAAGAGATTTCAACTTCTCACGTCCTACACTATTTACGTACTACATCAGGATTGCTCGCTTCTCATTAATTCACTTCACATCCGAGCTATGCTCACTTCAGTAAACTTCAATTCTCACTTTACTAATCTTCGATTCTCACTTCACTAACACCTTAAAACTCTCGGAATACAGAATATATATATTAAACTTTATTTGCATAATCACGTTTCCTTATCTCGGTGAAAGTAGGTTGAAAGAATGCATGCCCTAAAGGAATCCCCAAAGAGTTAATAAAAAGAACCGTATAGATCTATCACAAAGTGAAAGAATAAATTAGAATTGCTCTAATTATGTCTGATCTTTTCTAACCCCCAAACACCGCTAAACGGGACAGCATGTTTATCACACACTAGAAAGGTGTAAACCGGTGGACATTCATCACAGAATGCGTAGCTACTGGGCATTTTTTGAGAATTATTTTTCGATATGCAGTTGTCCCTATTACTGAAGTTTAATGAGCCTGACTCCTCCATGAATGTCTAACGGTACACCCAAATCTTTGATAAGCTGCATAAGGCTGTCAAAAACAAACGCCCAGGTATGCTGCCATCAGGTGTCATCATTCTGCACGACAATGTAAGGTAGCATGTCACCAAAGTGTGTGTGGAGCCATTCGCTCGTAAAAAGTGGGCAGTCCTGGACGTTCTTCGCGGACGGAATACGTAACCTTTCAAAGCAATGAGACCCTTGCCTGAAGGTCATGGGTGGTTTCTTTTAAGGTATCCGACTACCCTAAAAAATGTGAATTTTTTGAAAAAAAAACGACAAATCTTTTTATGATTTTACTTAATAGGTCATCTTATTAGCTTTATACAAATACCCAGTTTATTATTTTCCGTTCACTAGAACTAGAGCTACAAGTGTTTTAGTAAAATCAGATGCCATTACTTTAAGCAAGATATATATATATATATATATATATATATGTCATACTTTAAAACATGTTTTACTCGAAATGTGTTTTTTTAAAATGCTCAAACGGGGCCAGCGATTGCTCAAAAAGTTTTGAAAATAATTAACTGAAATTTTTTGAATATGTTCTGTAAAATAGTGGAAGTGTTTTAACTTTCAGATTTATCAATCACTGTTTTATTACAAAATTTGAAGCCCCTTATGTGAGTATAATCGCTGCTCTAGTTTTTGTAAAATTTAAAATAACTCTTATTCTGAATGTCATTTCAAAAATGAATAACATAGCGAAAGATCAGAATTTAAAAATTGAAAATCCGTTCATAAACTTTTGCTACAGGATGGGCCACGTTTATGTTATTTTTTGTCAATTTTTACCCATTTTTTCCCAGTTTAGTAATAATAATTTATTTTTCTATTCTTAATTTTAGTATATTTTTCTTAAAATGTACTAAACAAATCTAAAAACAACAAAAAAATCTCCATATCTCCATTTTTTAAAAAAAATAGTTGTCGCAAGTAGTCGGATACCTTAAGATATCCAAACACGTTCAGAGTATTTTTTTTTAAAAAAAATAGAATACTGAAAGATTACAAATGCTTTTTCTGGAATCAATACCTATAAATACTAATATTTAGCTATAATAATATTTTTTAAGAAATATCTAAATTTTACAAAAATCTCAATTATGAGTGAAATTTTAGCTATATTTTTGAAAAACTTCAAAACAATAAAAAAAAAAAGTAATACACTTATCTCACTAAATGTACCAAAATTTTAATGTTTTATTAAAATTTAAACATTTTACCGCCCTGTTTCAGTAAATATTATAACAAAAGTGACATTCTTTATATGATACCATTATTTAAATCACAAGCCTTAACTTAAAAATATTCATACAATAAAAATTATTTAAGCACATTCTCTAGAAAATAGTATAAATATCAGGTTAAAAAAATGTTATAGAAATACATTAATAACATTTTGAGTTATTAGACTTGCCATGATAGATTTTGAACAATTTAAAAATGCCCACTTCTAATAGATTAAAGACCTACTTCCGGTTTTTCTAATTTTATAAAATTGATTGTAACTTGGCCTCTAAGTAGCGTAGAAACAGAACAAAGTATGTTTTGTAAAGCCAAAAGATAGCTCTATTGAATAAAATAAAAATAAAAAAACGAAAACATGTGTTTTTAACGAATTTGGTCATTTCAATGTATTCGGATACCTTAACAATCTTTGTATGCATTTGATTCATTAAATATTGTTGCTTCTATCTATGCATCTGTTTTATTCCTGTCCCTACGAATCACATTGATACACAACTCGAATCACTTTCATTTAAACACCCCTTTTAGAAAACACTCACAACACCAAAATAAAACAAACAGGGCAGCTTAAAGCAAGACATTCGAATTTACTCCAATTCAGTTCAGTACACTAAAAGTACTCCCCCTGTTATTTGTTATTAATAGCTATTACAGCTATAACTAGGCAAAAATAAAAATCTTGCAATTCATATTCGTGCGACACAGAATTGATAGCTTTGATTGCTCAAATGATAGAATTTCCCGTTAAATTTTTAATACATTGTTCTTAAGTAACTTAATTTCTTAGTGCGATGGGCCATAAGACTGAGCTACTTAGAAAAGTCTGGTGTGCCACAGTTTGAGTATCGCTGCTCAAAGTGCTTGTTTGTTTATGAAATATTTAAGCAATTTATCGAAATAATCAACGCGTCACTTGATTTTTCATACTATAAAAGGTACAACTTTAAAAGTTTAAGACTTAAAAAAATGTGAGTCGTAAGAAAAGTATTTTGAAGGCATAAAAACATCATTTAAAAAATACTGAACACAACAGAGATGGAAAAAAACTAAACAGAAATAAAAATTTTAACACACAAGACTCAAGACGATCAGAAGACTGTCTGTCTGGAATAGTTTTTGTTACAATTGATTTATGATTTTTTGTAATATTTTCTTTCCTTATATATGTATATACGTATACATACACATTGTTTTATTCTCGTCCTGTGTTTTTCAAATAGTTGTACTCCATCATATCTATATATTAAAAGAAAAAAGAAACAAGTAGAAGAAGGTCAGGTAATATGGAATAGTTGAGTAATATAGAAAACAAACGTTTGGGCTCTACTTGTAGCTGCAAATGCGTGGGAAAACCATGAACTACATTAGAACGTCATTAATCCGAATCAGTTGGGACCAGTCACCGTTCGGATACGCGATTGTTCGGATAACCGAAAACTGAATGTGATCCATGCAGTATATGAAACCGGACACTGCACAAAAATTGAAAATCATCAAATGCGGGAAACGTGCTAGAAAAAAAAGCAAAATAAGTGCAAATTGTCGCAATTTTACCTTAATTGTGGAAAATAATCACTTATTTTTCGTTGCACCATTGTACGCCTTCGTTTTTTCGTTGCAAGGTCTCTGATTCTCTTGAGCAGCAGTAGTTGAGTAGGACAGAACTCTGAGTGTTCATCGTACCACTCCATAGCTGTCTCTAATGCAGAAAACGCGTCACCATTTGATGAACCCTTGCTACTTTTATTGCTGTTGTTGTCCTCGTCTTCATCCGTTTCATCGTCGACAGGGTCGGATTCTTCTTGCACGGAGGTCATAATCATTTAGCATTTGAAATCCACAGTCTTCTGCATCACATGCCATTCAGGTATCTACATCTTCCTCAACACATTCTTGAAATCCTAGGAATATACATCAAATGTCCGGATATTTAACGCTCCGAATAATAAACGTTCGGATAAACGACATTTTACTATACTGAAGAAAGTCTTCCATGATGCATTGCAATGGGAGTTGACCGCTTGTTGTTGCCATACCATTCGCTACAAATAAAGTGTGTGTTGTGATTTTCAAAAGTTTTTGCAGATAAGTTTTAAAGCATTTTAACCTACAAATGTAACTTTAACATTAAAGTTAAGCACAATGAGTTGTAGTTTGTGTGTTTTAATTTGGCTGTTTATTAGCTGGCAATGTTTTATCCTTCAGTTTTTAAAGGTTCATTTTCCAAGATTACGTGTCAGGTATTATGGAATACTTAGTATTCTCTAATGCCTGACACGTAATTATATTTCGTGTCGGGACAAAAAGTATATTTCATCGAGTATTATGGAATTTTTAGTATTCCATAGTACCCAACGAAATATACTTGTAACAGGTCTTTCCGCGAATCTTCCTTCTTGGGTAAAATTAATCTTTAACTGTGAGTTCAGTAGAAAACCTTTCTCGGTGAAGAAGACGAGATTTATTTAAACGTTGGCATTAGAGTACACGATAATGGTGGATGGTTGAAAGCTGAGATTGAATTGTGAATAAGATTCCGACCGGAATTAACAAGTATAGTTAAACAAGTTATTTAAAGATAGTTCAAACGTAGGAGTCAAGAGCACTCCAGTATTCAGATAAGTGCTTTTATTCATATGTTAGTTAAACAAATCCCATGCGATTGCTCTTTCGGGCTTAATGTTTAGTGGATTCCCTCCCTTTAACTATGTATCGTGATTAAGTGAAGATAGAAATAAAACTGTATTTAAAGTGCTATGGCTGATCTTTGCTCGAGCGTCCAAAAACTAACGTCTCCAGGGTCGTTACATACTGAATAAAAATAAAGATGAAAAGGAGTTTTGAATATAATATTGTTGTCTAAACAATAATTATTAATTATATAAATGTATAATGCTTGTCGGTTCCTGCTTCCCTCTGATCTCCCTTGTCTACCCTCGGACCCGGCTAGATGTGTGGGAGGAACTGAATAATCAGTCGACATGATTCACTCTAATTATTTTATTGACACAAAATATCAAGCAAGCATAATAATAATCTAATTAAGATAAATGATCAGATAGCAGAGCGCGAAGGGTAGACTCGTTAGCCTGGGGATACTAATACGGACCCTCAACTGATTCCACGATAACTTATACAAGCTCAATATAAACTACGCGCACTAATAAGCTAAACTTCTATTTAAATGAGGATCACGATACATGTACTTTTATGAAGTTGAGTCCTTGAAGGCGATCCTTATCCGGATTTAATCACCGTCGAGTGATCCTCTCTTAGACTTCTTCAATTAATAAACTCCGATTTGCACTAAAAATTTCACGATCCTCCACTCACCAACTAACTCCCAAAACTCGGAATACAGGATTTATATAATATACTTAATTTGCATAATCACGTTTTCTTCCTTCGGTGAAAGTTGGCTGGTAAAATTATTGCCCAGAAAAGTTCCCAAGGGGTTAGTCATAGACGAGTATAGATCCGTCACACACACACACACACCACACACACACACACACACAAATGCCTATTTAATATAGCCAAAATTTAATATAACCTCATTTAAAATTAAAGGACATTTTTTAAAAGTTGAATGCATTGGAATGAAAGCAAATAATTTTTCTGTTATTTGCAAATTATTCTGTATTCTACACCAGGACATAACAGTAAAGAGGCTTCATAGGGACTGGTATTTATCATATTAATAGAATTGTCTTGAGCAATGAAGATTTTATTCCTTATACACTCAGTGCTCCTAGGTCTCAGGCCATGAGAGACCACCAAATAACCATGTGCAATATTCGTCTATAAGCTCTGATTCACCTCAGCACTGTTCTTCCAAGAGGCCTGATATGATTATTCCAGCTCTATGCCAACAAATTTTATCCTTCCCATTAAGATATCAGCACCACCTCCAAAAAAGCAGGTCAAATATAGGGACGGGAAAGCTGACTTTTCTATAATAACGCATTCCCCATATAAAAAAAAACGTTACAGAATAAACTAAAAGAAAAAAAAAAAACATGAGAACCAGTAATGACTTTCACGTATTCTTAAAAAAGTATGGCTTTTTATAATTAAAATATCTATGTTTTATAAAGTTTTGATTAGTTTTTTTTAAAATATTTTTTGTAACAATTTTTTTACAAATGATACATTTTTACAATTGTTCGTAGTATACATCTATGGAAAAATTGCAGATTTTTATCGAAAACCAGTGAAGTTATTTTTAGAAATGTCCATAATACCTGACTCTCACCTATATAAAAAATTCACGCACAAACGATAACCCATAAAACGATAAGATTAAACAAAGGATAATGAAACAAACAATATTTGCTATGTTTTATTCTTAATCGACTTTAGAAAAGGTCACAGTAGCCTTGTGGTCAAGGTCAGGAGCTCGTGATCGGGCGTTGTTGAGTCACGGGTTCAAAATCTTGTCCCACTGAAGACCCGCCATGTAGAGGGGGAGGATGCACGTTAAATCTATCGAGGCCCAAAGTCCTCACGTTGGAGTGAGGGAGGAGTTCAGAGAGGGAGTACCAGTTCAGGTGTTGTCCACGTCATTTGACAGAGGCTCAAAATTAAAAGGTCCGTCACCAATAACCCTCGTGTTGCTTTCTACTGCGATGTTAATAAACAGTCAGTCAGTCTGACTTCTAGGCTACCATGGCAGCGAAAAATGATCAAGGTAATGGACTCGTGGCCGGCATGTCCTGATTTTGAGCCTAGTACCACTGAAGACCTTCTATGTAGGGGAGCGATACACGATAAATCTGTCGAGAGCTTAAACATCCTCCCGTTGATGTGGTGTGGTAGTTAGTAGAGGGAGTGCCAGCTCAGGTGTCGTCCTCATCCCTTGGCCATGGTTCAAAAATACGATGTCCGTCATTAAAAGCTCTCGAGTAGCTGAACAATGCGACGTTAATATTCTTCATTCATTCTGACTTCCTATAATGTAATCCGCAAAAAAAAAAAAAAAAAAAAAAAACCCACAACTCTCTCTATTTTAAAAGAGCATTCTCTGAAGAAAAATGATAATGTAACTATTTAAGTTAAAATTTTTTAATTTGTTGAAGTAAATTACTTTCGAAAATTAAGCGCCAAAGCTTAAGTTGAAGGATTTTCAAAATATATATAATCTAACTATTTAAACGATTTTCAAGAAAAGGGGGAAAATTTAATTAATTTAATTTAATTAATTGCGTTTAGAATAAATTTTGAATCGTGAATTCCATAATAAACACTCTGGAATTAATTCGCTTGATTTTAATTAAGGATGTCGTACATCTTCTGGGCGATTATTCACATCAAATAGTTTTGAGATTCGGTTGAAGAGCGAGGCGATACCTTAGGTAATGCTTCACCTCCCTAACACATACATGAAGTAAAAGTAAATTCTCCGAATACCAGTTTAAACTAACATTGTGTACCGTCTGAATTAGAAATGGACCCCTTAAGTCACTTTGTGAAGATCATGATCTTAACCAATGGAAAATCTTCCTCATAAAAGAGCTCAAAGTTTATTCGTGAACATTGTAATTCAAATACACTCATTGCCATAAAAATTTGCGCACCTAGAAGTTAGTGTGAGATTTCCACGTAACTTGTCATGAAGGTACGTGCCAGGCATATATGTAAATGATTAGAAATGCACCGAGACTGCGCAATGCGTAATGCCACCAGAGGGTGCTGAGCTTCGTCCTCCTTGGATTATAAAACAGGTAATCAGTGCTTGCTTGCGTGTATTTAATCTGTTGAAGGGAAACGTTTTTAAACTAGAGATGCCATTATGGAGACAATATGAGCAGTTGTCAGAGTTCGAGAGAGGATGAATCATAAGGTTGATGGAAACCGGGTGATCTAGTTCACCACCTAGGCCTGATGTGAGGAGGTGTTGGGACCAGTGGACAAGAGAGAGGTCTATTACACAGTAACCAGTCTCAGGACGCTCTCAATAGACCAATAGTCGAGAAGATCGTCATATCACATGACGCGTACACATAGCACCGACTGTCTGAATGTTCGCCATCCATACACCCAGGCAGCATCTTACCTACAGGCTTCTGTGTCAGTCTGAGACATTTCAAGGCACCTGGCTGAAGGACAGTTGCCATCGCGGCACCCATTACGTGTACTGCCAATGACCCCGATCCCATCACTTCGGTAATGAGTGGTGTCAATCTCGAAGAGATTTAACTGCAACCGAAATGAATAATGTCAATTTCAGCGACGAATTCAAGTTCAATTGACAATCAAGTTCGTGACAATCGCGTATGTATCAGAAAGCCATGTAGTGAACGCCTCAATCCGGCCTTCTGTACAGCGGTATCTAACTTCTGCAACTAATGTGATAGTATGAGTTGGTTGTTGCTGTTTCAAATCCCCTTGGATCAGGAAAGCCAATACCAAGTCCATTTGACCTTTCCACATAAGAATGTCACAATCCAAGTCTTGATCTCCAAAAAACTGCCCCAGGGAAATGCCCCAGCAGTACAGAAGATGAGCAGGAGAAGCAGAGAGAAAGAGAGACAGGTAAAGAAAGACTTTACCCACTGCACAAAGGTCATACCACGCAGGTGACCACTTCTAAAGCGCGCCAAGGCCGTCTGAAGAGCCCGGGATCCCCCGCACTGTAGAGATAGGTCAGGATAGCTGCGTACCAGTGGTGAGCAGGAGGGTTTCGCCAAGTCATATTCATTTCTGAAGGGTAGTAAGCAGTTTCTCTTTAGAGAAGGAACCACTTGGGTGGAAGACTGACTAAACCTCATGCCTGTTGCTCCACGGAAGGTATTTTATTTCCCTTCTACCACCTATTGGAAAACCAATAGAGGTATTCCCCGGTCCGACACCTGGGGACGCGCCCTGTAGGGGTTACAGGCTCCCCTTAGGGTGGTAGGTATGTGGTGCCATCACATATGACACACGTTCAACTCCAATATTGAAACATGCATCATAACAGCCCAGAGGTACGTTCGTGTCTTTCTTCAGTCACATGAGTTGCCTCCCATAGCAGGGCTCCCAGGAACAATTTTTCAACAGAACGATGCTGTCCAACACGTAGAAAGGGTTTCACAGGATAGCTTCCACTACCCTTCTTTGGCCATATTTGTCACCGATCAAGCATATTTGGGATTATTTAAGATGGCAAATTGGACAGCTTACGAGTTTGGTTGATTTAGAAGGACGTTACAGTAAATGTGGAATGAAATGTCACAAGACATCATATGGGACTTGTTCGCCTCGACGCCAAACTATCTCATTTCATACATGCATGCTAAAGGTGTGTGGCCGAATGGGGTACTAAAACCTCGATTCATTTGTAATTTTTTCTACAATAAATGATAGTTTTCCTTTAATTTCGTATTCACTTACTTGCAAAACGTTGTACTTATGTAAGTAAAATTTCGTTTTATTCAGACAACTCTTTATTAATACACAAGTTTTTATGGCAATGGACATAAAGTCAAACATCTATAACGAACCTCTATATTACGAACTTTTTTCTGGAACCCGGAACGTTTCACGATTTTCTTCGTAAAATAACCTCCCAAAAGCGAAGTGCATTTTCTATATAACGAACTTTTTCTCTTGTGGTTCAATTTTTTTCTCCCTATTTTTGAAGTATTTCTCGACATTTCGAGTTGTTCTCTCTTTTAGCACATTTTCTGGTGGTCATAAATCTTGAACTGGTTTTATTAACTCGCCGAGAGAAATAGAATTCTGGGCATTTTATCCAAGAAGTGACTTTTACCCCCATTGTCCACTTCACTGGAAACATCTTCGATATCCCCTTTCATCCTCAGTGGAGTCTCGTGTCCTTAAACTAGTCTCCGTTCAGTCGAAGTACTAATCAGTTATACTGGTAACTTCGTCTTTTGTAGCTCAAAAATGTCAAAACGTAAACGCTTGAGCATCTAAGAAAAAAATTTAATTCTTCAGGAAGTGGATAAGGGCGTCAAGAAACTTTTCTTGCAGTTTTTCTTTCTTTTTTTTTATAGGTGAAAGAAATATATATTAATTTACAAAAAGATGTGAATAATTACTATTTTTTAATGTATAGTGTTTATGAATTTAAAAATTGTTTTATGCGGTTTTATAAAGAAAATTGAAAGATAAACCTCTGAATCCGGGGTGGGCATTACGTCGATCGCGATCGACCAGTGGACTGCCAAGACATTTTGGGGTGACCGCCTTAATAATTATATACCGAAAATTCAAAATTGGCTGTCAGTACACAGACTAAGCCTTCTACTGACTATAACTACTAAAACTAACTTTAAATAAAAATATTTTATTTCTTTAATGTATTTTGAATTGTTTTATAATAAGTGCATCACATTTGATATAATTATATGTGGGGCTATTATTACTAAGCTTATATCGTGTATTACTTTAAACGTAGTTTTAAAAGTTTTTATTTTTATTTTAGTTCTGTACGTAAGTGTATATTCCGTACTTATATTATTAAGTTATAATAACCTCTTTTCCTTACCTCATCACACCTACGACATTGGGCAGTACACAAGCGGGGTGTGCACAAGACTTTTAAAAGGAAGAGGGTCGAGGGTTGAAGGTCTACCATTCTCGTATCCCCAATACGCAGCCAAACTAATTTTTTTTCTCCGATTGTATGGAACAAAAAACAGCAAAAAATAAATTACTGAATAAATAATTAATGTTAAAAAATAAAAAAAATTACTAATATCAAATATTTAATTACATTTTACATGCTATATGCATGGGACTATAATGAATCGGAAGAAATTGAAGGGTTATGAGAGGGAGGGTCCGGACCCATGGACCCCTCCCCCGCCTTTGACATTGGGTGGTCCGCAACTCTTTGAAAATATCAGAGACGCCCGCACCCTGGAAAAGTCTGCCTACCCCTGCTCTGTATAATTAATTTTCCATTTAACGAACTTTTTTTCGGGATTTAGCGACATCGTTATGTAGAAGTCCGACTGTATATCAATTGGTTAAGCCTTAACATCCTCATAAAAGCAATTCTAATCATGCAAGGTTAACTTCTGAAATAGTTCCCAAAAGAAAGTTTATGCGAGTATTTATCATTTGGATACTAGAACTTTTTCCATTAAAATGA
Source organism: Trichonephila clavata (assembly GCA_019973975.1). Taxonomy (NCBI): domain Eukaryota; kingdom Metazoa; phylum Arthropoda; class Arachnida; order Araneae; family Nephilidae; genus Trichonephila; species Trichonephila clavata. Next base: position 20,434 of record BMAO01010028.1, read on the forward strand.
TAAAGTGCCGCAGAAATATTAGATGTGTATACCTGTTTTATGATTAATGTCGACTGTATCTCAGAATGATATATTTGTGTGTACATATGTCTCTCCAACATGAAGAGATATATTGCGGAAAAGAAAACTTTACTGTGAAGTCTGTATATATATCGTACGATGTTACGTAGTAATCATTCATTTAGAGTAATTTTTTTTAAATGAAGGAGCTAAATTTCCTTTTTTTGTAGAACTTATTTATGTGTTTGTCTAATATAAACTTTAATTTCGATACAATTAATAATATAAAGACAAAAAAAATCCTTAATCAGAGGTATTACTGTTCAAGCAAGCAAGAAAAAAACACAACCTTGAGGGGATTACGTAACAAAAAAACAAGAACAAAAAAGGTTACTTTATAACGGATGTAAAAATATAAATAATTTTATATTCATGTTATATTTTTTGTATAGATATGAAACCTTGGCTAGAGCTAATAAAATAAATACTTTTGGGATTCGGTTTAACTTAATGAAAGTTTTCAAATTTATTTTAAAGGATTCTTTTGAAAGGAAGTTTAATGCTGCATAAATAAAGTTCTTATATTTTTCATCAAGATGCTTTCTAAAAAAATCAAGCTTTATATTGATAAATTTTAAAACCCCTTGAAAAATTTCACAGACATCATACATGAATTGATATAGATATTGATATGAATTATATATTGATATTGACATCATACATGAATTGATATATGACTCTATAGGACATTGATAAAATCAATTTTGGAATGCCGCAGCGTTGCTTGTAATCCACTGCATGCCAAGAGAAAGTAAATTTTAAAGGTTTCTGTTTTTCAAATTTTCAGCTTTTTAAATAGCGAGTGAATGAATATTAACGTTGCACAATTCAGCAACTCGAGGGCTTTTGGCGAATGACCTCGTAATTTTGAACCATAGTCAAGTGACGAGAACGACGCCTGAGCTGGTACCCCTTCCCTACTTCCTCACCATACCAACGGAAGACGTTTGAGTCTCGACAGATTTAACATGCACAGGCTCACTCTGAACAACGAATCTTTAGCGATACTAGGCTCGAACTCATGACACGCCAGCCACGAGTCCGTTAATTTGAGCACTAGGCTACCCCGGCCATGTTTAAATAGCAAAGAGAGGCCTTAAAATATGACTTAACATTCAAAATTCCTTCAAATTGTTTGACTTTTTTTGGAAGGAACACGAGAGCTATTGAAACACACTCCAACGTCAAACTTTGAACCTCATCACATAAAACGTGAATCAGTTTCTCCACCTCAAGGATGTCAAACTCGCAGCCCGCGGGCCACATGTGGCATGCAAAGAACATTTTTGCTGCCTGGCCAATATATTGGCAAACAATAATATATAATATTTGGGAAAGATAATTCAAAAATGAAGATTTAACACACTTACCGAGCAAGTCAAGTTTAGATGATACTGCATTGTATAAAATACGCAGAAAAATTTAAAAAACTTTAAACTGAGTTTGAAACAAGACTTAAAGATTATGATTCTATGGAAGACAAATTTTGTTCGTTTTCTTAGATTTCCTTAATAAATACAGACTCAGTTCTCAGTGATATGCAAATGGAGGTGATCGAGATTCAGTGAGACCCAACATTTGAAGGTAAAATTCATTAAAGTGAGTGTGCCTCAAGTTTACAAATATTTACCAGCTCTGTTTGAAAACACTCGAAAACTCGCACATGTAATTATTTTCCATTGTTTATCAGTGTGAGTAGTTATTTTCAGTTATGAAAGGACATAAGTCTCCTGTTAGAAATAGTATGATTCATACTGACCGTGGGTCAGTTTGGAAAGTAATCACTGCGAACAAAATTTCTCACGAAATAAGGAAGATATAGTATCAAAGAAAAGATGCCAAGTGTCAGGTCTTAAACATTAAATTTTTATTGCTCTTTTATATGTGTTTATTATAATGTATTTTCGAAATAAACTCACGTTTCAATAAATATTGATTTTTTTTTGCGACCAACCTTAAGTTAAACCTTGTTTGTTTGTCCCAAGTTAGCCTTTGAGTTAGTTTGACACCTTATACATGGTGAATCTTCAGTAGCACCAGGACTCAGACCACCCATTCTGCAAATAACTGGCAGACAGGATTTCCATGGAACCAGATCACTCGATTACCGGCCCGCCGTCCTTTTGAATAAAAAGTATTATTTTCGTTGTTATTATTGTTAAATAACTATCGTTACGTAGATCGGGGTTCAGTATTTTGTATCGATCATAAACAACAAGGCGGTTCTTTAAATGAAGTCATTGTCGAAAATCAATCGCTAAAACACAGGAACTCCAACAACAAAATTGCCAGAATAAATATCAGAAGGTTCACACCTTTACCGCACTTAGACACAGTGTCAGTATATAAAATACGCATGTATATAGAAGCTTATTCACAAGCACAGCCGAGCTAATCACGATCAAGGCAAGTTCACTAATCGCTAATTAAAACCAGACTGACTGTTGACGAAGTATCGCTCGATTTATAGCCGTAGCCGAAACTTCCAGAAAGATGCGCTTGTGTCGCCAGATCGTGAAATTAGTGGATTTCTCCACTAATTTCTAAATCTAGAAAACCCCGAACTCGCCAAAAATGGTCACTAACATGATCGCCAAAGTCAAAATGGTGTAAAGTCCCAAGTTGGTCGCCAAAAATGATGCTAACTTGGCATTATCATATGTTGCCAAGTTCCATTGGATCGCCATTATAAGTAAGGACGGCGTGCTTGTGAATATTACAATTTTATCATGAAATAATATATCATAGAAATATAAATGCATTACATATCCAAATAAAATTATTTATGCTATTTTATGCAAAATTCGAAACACTATTATATCAGCGTGTTTAGAAAATTAATCGTGAAGTTCATTTTCTTATTTTCTCTAGAGAATATATTTTGTCCTGATTTTATCATTCTCATTGCATCATGAAAACAATTCTGTTATTCTTTAACAGAACAAAGTAGGAGATGTGTTTTTCGCTAAATCACCATTTCATATAAGGCCGCTGCAGTTCAGTGGTCATGGTCAGGGTCATGGCTGATCTGTCTAATTCGACCTCTGTGGTGTCACTGAAGACCCACTGCGTAAAGGTGTTGATGAACGTTAACGGTATAGTGGTTATTACATTGACTGCGGTGTAGGACCTGGGTTAGAATCCCGGAGAAGGCATGGATGTTTGTGTAATCCATGACTTTAAAATTCCTTCTTTCCTCTGTGATGCGCGCTTCCTCTTGCTTCTAATAAGCCTCCTGTGTTAATACTTCGTGGTGTTCACGGGTTTATAAATGTTCTCAATAAAAATTGTCATGAATTAAAAGTCTGTCTAAAGTGTGCGTGGTGAAATTGTTGGAGGAGATTATGTGCCAGCTCAGGTTCGTGCAAATATTCAATCGGCCCACTTAATCCATGGGTTATAATTACGAGATCCATTGCAAAAATTGCCTTGGTGCTTTACAGTGCAGAGTTAATAAACATTCACTCAATATTATATATTAGGGTTTAGAACAATTTTACTGTTATTCAGCATAATACGCAAAACTTCTTAAAAGTTTTCAAAATTTGAAACAGTTTGTCTTTAGTTTTCAAGATCACACAAATTTTAATGCTTGCACATATCTTGTATGCCTCGTGCATTGATTATAAAATAAATAAATAGGTCATTAGGACCGTGAACTTATATGTGGTTTTAAATCAAGACCTGTCTCAAATATCCTTAGACAAAGGAGACGAAAACGAATTACAGCTCACCAACCGAAAATCGGAAATTCCATTAGGCGTGTTTCTGTAATAGTTATCTTGTACAGAGAAAGGCTACTACTATTACGCTTTTGTGAAGAAAAGGCTCGTGTATGTCTTCCTCTTAAACGAGACTTAATTAGAACGGCCGCTAATGTTGGCAGTTTCCGCGATGCTAGTTGGCTTCTCAGAAGATAAGTTCCCGCTCTTGTTGAATTATGGTGTGGGAGGATTAAAGAAGAAGACATTGAAATTCAAGGAGAAGGCATCAAAAATTTACAAACATGCAAAGAAAATTGAAATGTTATGAGATATCTGTGCAACAAAAATCGTTCACTCATTTAATGCATTTTTATGCTTAGGGTTAATATCCATTGCAATGGCTCTTCGTAATTTATTGCATTCATTATGAAATTGTTCTTTATATATTCGTACACCGTTTCCGTACACCATTACCGAACTACCGAAACCTGGTCACAATCCTGTTTGCCCGTACATATAGAACCTGTTATCTTCTTTCTCTCTGGTTGCCCATATTTTTAATTCTTGGGTGAGAGTATATTAATAAATATCAGTTCAGTTATCAAAGATTCGTTAACGTACATCTCTCGTTACAAAATAATAAAGCACGCCATTTCGCTCAAGATAGCTATTATATAAAAATATCATTACTCTTATTCTTCCTACTTTAAATAATTGTATTTTCAGTTAATGGTCTTTTCAGCGTAATGGTTGAAAGGGGATTGAGACAGGGCCAGAAACAAAGTCAAGTCCATAAATATTTACTTCAAACACATACTACTATAAGTTTTAGCGGATTTCAAAATCTTTTCCCACTCTTCTGAACTGTAAACATAATAACTGCATTGTGTGAAAAGTATACCTTTACGCCAATGCTCCATTTTAGAACAGTGAAATTCCATCGATAGTAAAATAACGATATTTTTATGATATCTTGCAGCCTATAGTTAAAATGATTTTAAATTACTTCTACCAAATAATAAAAATATTTTTAATTTGAATTTTATATGAAATTTTGAATTTGCCCGATCAAAGTAGAAAAATGCATAATTTAGAATATTTTCTCAGAATGCCTATTTACTTTATGGTACTTTAATTCAAGAATTAATCCATATATTTTGTCTTCAAAAATAATTTTGCGAACAAATATGAATAAATTGAATTTTGAAAATTTCAAAGTGATGTTCAATATTGGAACATTAGCTTGCAAGTTAATGCTAGTGTTTTTAGAGAATTTTGTCCACGGTGCTGAAATACTTCCTATCGGGATTTTCTTTATTAGAGGGGAAGCGAAATTTTCGTTGAAGGCAATTTAGATTCTTAAAAATATTCGATAGAACCGGGATTGACAAGGCAATGTACAGTTTGTTGCTTGAGAAATGGATAAATAATCAAAACCGATGTTATTCCGATATAATACTATCTAAGAAAGATTTAGTGAATATGCTTCAAAATTGTGTTTAATCAGCCATATATATATGCAGACATGCAAATCCTCAACCTTTTGAAAGAATTAAGAATGTGAAATTTTTGAAGAAGCGGGAGATAGCATATACAGCATAGTAGCATACGTGTGCCTGTAACAAATATAAAGAAAAATTTTCAAATGAATTCTACTTTGGTCAGCAAAATTTTATTTATTACGTTTATCAAGCAATTACACAATTAATATAAATATGTAATGTGCATATGAGCAGTATCCACCATCAATTAATGACACCAAATACCTTTTAAATTAACATTAAAACTTTTAACCACAATAAGTTGAAAATACATTTAATAAAAGTTGAATATAATAGGAAAATTTATCATTTCTTAAAACCTGTGTAAAAGTTATGTTGACGTCTAACTAGTATATGATTTTATTCAGATTAAGTTAAATCCTCATCACAAATTTAGACAAACGCTGTTTATCTAAAGGTGCTGCCATTTAGAATAATATGGAGTGAAATATATCTTAAGCTGTAATTAATGAATTAAATTTAATTAATATTTAATAATTGAAAAACGTATTAACATCAAGCATCATCCATTACAAGTTTAAAAACGTATTTGAACTTGATGGATGGAATCAAAAATATTTATTAACAAATTAAAAATTTGAACATAATATATATATACAGAGATAAGTGTGAATCTCTAACAGTAGGAATTGAAAAAGCAACATAGAGTTTTCGTTTTCACAGTTGTAAAATAAATAAATTATGTTTTAAAAACTAAAAATCACGCTTTATAGTAAATCGTACTAAAAGTAAATACTTTTAATATAAAATAAAATAGATTCTTTCGAAAAATTAATGTCATTAAGGGTACTCTATATCAGTTGTAATTTCTTACTAGTTCCTATTCAAATGCAAGTTAGTGTAAAAATAAAACGGTACAAAGCACCCCACGCTTTTTACCACAATGAGATTAGTTTTCTCGTTTATCATTTTATTCTTATAAAATTATTTTTACTTTTTAGCTCAAATTCGGTATAAAAGCGTGTTTTTAAACTGTAATTTATTTTTCTTTTAGTTCAATCTACAGTAAAGCGTGTTTTTCTAAAAATTTTTAAACTATTATTTATTTATTGCTGAATTTAACCTTAGGTTTGATGGCTGGTGGAATTACATGGCTGCTGGAATTAGTCTTGCTCTTCAATGTATATTAATTAACAGGTCTGAAGGGTATTTATTCTCTCCGTTTACTGACCTCGCAGGAATCCCGTATCGTTATATTTCAAAGGTCTGTCTCTAAATATACAAGTCAGAAAACTAATAAAAGTGTCTTAAGAAAATATTAAGTGTCAATCGTATTATCTACCTTTTAAACGTATTGCTATAAAATTCAATTCGTATCATCCTTCTAAACGTATTGCTGTATAAAAATAGAAAAATGTTTGCAGTTAAACATAATTTTTCACATGCACGAGTCTTTTTAAATTTCTATTTTCAGAAAACTAGACAGTGGTTTAGGCAGAAATTGCTATTGCTACCCTCCTTCCTCCACATAAAGAACACTTTTTGTTTGTTTTCATTTGTATAAGCCTGGGTGTATTCGGTTTAGGGTTGTGCCTTAATCTTTCAGTTGCTAAATTTGGAACTAGTCGCCAAATCTGAAAATGGTATATGCAATAAGTTGCCAAATCTAGAGGTGGTATATAAGGAATTAGTCGCCAAATCTAGAAATTGTTATTCTGATGATCTGATTATAGACCAATAGAACAAAGTTAGGAAATTATTGTATTGTTATCGGTCATGACAAGTGTGCAAATTTCGATTATCTGACCTTTTAAAAATTACAAAAATCGGGATTCAAGATTCCATTACACTGAAGTGAAACTTATAAAAAGCGTGTTAAAAATAGTGGAAACTTTAAAATGGAAGAATTAAAAATAAAAATTCTTCATTTCGCATTCTCAGTAAGTATTATACCATAAATATACTGCAATAAAATATGCCTTTTTAAAACATTTTGGCAAAAATTGCCGCTTAAGGATTTGAACATCTCTATATAAGCTATAGGATCCATTTCATTTTTCCATCAGACAATCAATAACTCTTTTACAAATTAGCTCCAGTCTGACAGTCCATCATTAGGTACAATCACGTGATCTACATTTAATTCAAAACTGACAGTAGACTTGTAATCGTTGCAAAATACAGATAAAATTTAAAATTTGATGATTATTGTAAAGATAGTTCTTGATAACATACTTTAAAGTTTCAAAATTTAAAAACTTATAGAATACATGTTTTGCAAATCAGGAATTTGCTTACCTATGTATTTTATTATTACTCGAAATTTATACTTTTGAAGAAGTTTCTACCCGAAATGCAAATTAACAGAAGCATATGGGCTGATTGATTTGGAAACACGTGTTTGAATTTATCATGTGTGATTATGACGCCACATGAATTTAGCTCATTCTAAATCAATGAAAAATTTTTAAAATAGTTTATTAAAATCTGAATTATACTTCTTCTGAATAAAATTAAAATAAGATTATGGAATATTTACACTATTGACACATGTTTATACCAAGGTGAAAAGCCAACCTTTTCAGGAAGCGTGCCACGATCTGATAAAAAGTGCGTGCCACTTCCAACTTTTCCGCAAACTGAAAAATATACAAAAGTGAACAAACGTACGCATAAAACTGTATGGGTTGTTTACACCAAAACATAATTTTAAATGCAAGTTCTATATAGTGAAAATGTTTTAAAAATGGTATAACAAATAAATTAAAGTGAAACTTATATTTATCGTAGATAAATTTTACAGAATCACAGGAATCCAATCAGTTAGCTTTGCGGTACAAAATAAAATAAACGCTTAAGAACATTTAATTTTAAATGATTATTAAGCAGTCAGTACTTTCTTAATGGGGCTTTTAATTTGTAGTTTTTACTAAATCATCTATATTTGGTTGGATTTGTGAAGTCTTAACAAATTAGGTGTTTTAGATGCATATCAGTTACTTTTGAGCGATATTTTGAGGATTTTATCAAATTACGTTCATATAACATAAAACATTTCATCCACAAACATCTGTTGATCCAAACTTACAACAGTATCTGACTAAATCCATGTAAATTTGGAAAATTGCTTGGTGGCACAAATTTCCAAAATTCGATGTTATTCAGATCATTTGTGTTTAAAATAATTTCCTGGTGTTTTCTTTTTCAAAGTAATAAGTGCTGTGATCAATAATTTCAATTTGTACCTGAGGTGGATAACAGTTAATGCATGAAGAAAGTTCACTAAGGATTGAAGTGAAAGTCAAATTTTTATCATCTATAAATATCAAACCTGGCACTGAAGAATCTCAAATGGATATTAAATTTTAATCTATCATGGTTTGGAACATTACTAACTGGCAGAATAAATCCTGCATATATGAATGAAATCAATTAATCTTTCTCTCCAAAATCCAGAAGGAAAAAGCAAAGTTTGTTCACAAAGAAGATATATGATAGCCAACACTAGGTAGGAAAATACGAATTTTTCCTGTAATCATAAACTAAATTTTTAAATGTTCCGTATCGGTAGAAAAGCTAAGCCCACAACCAATTTTCACTCCTAGACGAGCATTCACTGGGCAGTTCATCATTTTCGCTCGAATATTCTAAGACATTCCCTAAACTCAAAATCCTCATAAGAGTGAACTTCCTTTGAATAGCGCCCTCTGCACATGGAAGAATAACATAAATTTTCATCCCCTGTTTCTTCAGGGAAAAGCGTACGAAATCTTTGTTAATTCAGAGCACGAGCTCGTATTTTATTATTAAGAAGAGCACCACATGGTCAACAACGAAGACAAGTTTAAGTCCTTGGCCCAAGTTTTCTTGATGAATAATACCAAAGATGCTTAACTTTTCTTCCCAAATAATTTTCAAACGGCTAGCAAACCTTTATTTTCAACCATACAGGCACTCCGTATTGCAAAATACTGTCCTAATTATGTCTAATTCTATTTTGTTCGCTTCAATTACATTTTAAGTTCCTTAAAATATCTTAACCTATGGTTAAAATGGTTGGCGCAATCAAAATTTCTTCTACAGTATCAAATTATTGTTCGTGTAACTCACAAGGATGCCTAACTGCACATTGTCTGTGATATCGCGCTCACCCCAAGTTAATGAAAATGTTGCAATTTTAGGGTCAGACAATTGTGTTCAACATCCTGGCCCATGTTATGACGCATGACGGTATTTCTGAACCGTCTATTTTATCAATATATTTTTGACATTTAGAGACACCGACATTTTGGGCGAAAATTAAGGTCACTTTTATTATCTGCTCTCCGTCAGAATATGGTTTTTCACATACCAGACTAATAACCACAAAGAAGTTGTAAAACCTTCACCTGGTTTCCACTTCGTCATTCTCTTCTGGAATAAAATTGTTGACGGCCTAAAAGATTTCTTTTTGTAGATAAATTCCGTTCGCAAATTTGATCAACAGGATATTATTTAAATCACTATGCAGTTGTTTGAAATGACAGTTGATTAAACTTTTGAACTGCTATACAAATTCCACATATCAAACAAATAAACTTGGAAGCATTTTAATGTGTAAATAAGTATTGTTCTTCCCAGACAATCTTAAAATCATGGCCTGCAATATCTCTTCATAATTTCTTTTCTATGTCAAAGGTTTACTCATAAACATATTGAAAATAAAAATTTAAACAACTACGCTCAAAAGCTAAATCTAAAATTTTGAAAAACTTAATGTGTACTAAATAGAGTTTAAATCCATTGGTAAGACGAAAGCTAGAAATAATTGCCGATGTTACGCTACAGTACAAACCGAATCAACATTCTGATTAGTCATGGAATCAAGTTGCTACTCCCTCCTGCTTTTATAAAGTGGCTACTTTGGTGCGGTGAATTACTTCTACCGTATCAGCAATTGCTCTCCTAATATGTTATAAATTACTTCTTGACATTGAAATCAAATAGCCAACACCTTCGGAAAACTTTTTATCCGATATCACTGACATGTATAAACACTAAGCTTCAACGCAGATGAAGCTGAAATTCAGATAAATCGAGATGTTAAAATTAACCTCTGGAGAGTGACTTTTGGGCAGATTCGACCGTCTGAGAGAAGTGACTTTTAGGCAGATTCGACCGATCTGGGAGAAATTCATTTGGTTTAGTCTCATTACAAACACTTTCTCAGAACGTTACAATGCTGTGGGTGTAGTTTTGGAGCACGATCATTTTGGCACTATGCTGAAGAAAAATCTTACCTGCCCTTCTAAATCTCACGATGAAAGGATACTGTTTTTACATATTCTCTTCGTGATAATTTTCTATGTAATTCAATTAATTCAGTAGTATTTTCAAACGTTTTGTAATTTTCATGGTTTCGTGCCACGGTTGACCTCCGCGTTCCACAATGTGACACGTGGTAACGTGGGTTAAGCCACTCGGTTTTATACTGTCGACCCATTTCGTCAAGTTAAAGGCGATCCCCAATTTAAAAATATCGCCGCATGCTGCTGTCTGCTCGAACATGGTAGGAAAAGCTTTCCACTATTGGCTGCATCATTGGCATTTGAGGTGCGAGAATCTTCTGATTTAACGAGAAATGTTGACAGTGACAAGTGTACTGCAATAATTATGACAGTTTAAATACAGCATATCTCATAAATTAAATAAATCACTATTAGTCAATATGGAATAATAATTCTATCTACATAATGAGCTTTGTTGAAGTCGAACACCCTGTATACCCCTAGTTTTCTCATTAAAATCATTTCGTTTTCTTTTAAAATAACCAATTCAGATAACATTAAAGTCTTGCTATTTTTGATGTATAAAATATAATAACTGTGTGATTCAGAAGAAATAAATCAGGTACCATTAAAATTTTTATTTTTGCGGTGAAAGAAAAGTTTCTCAAGGAAGGATTTAAAAAGCACAACTGAAAACATATATATATATATCCTGTACGACAGTTGAAGTCATTCCTATTCATCGTATTATCCCAAATATCGTTTAGGTAAATGATTTAAAGTTTCACATTGTCGTTTGGTGGTGTAATTCAACACATTCCTTTTGAAAAATGCTTACTATTTTCTAATTATTTCTGTAACATTGATTCCATATATTTGTGTTCTTTCACGTAACTTATTTGCATTAATAGTTTGATTCAAATTTTTCGCAGTGAGGTTATCAGAATAAGTCTCTTGCAGGTTCTTATGCATGTTTAATGACCATTTAGTTATCTTTCCATTCGCTTCAATGCAATCCTTCCCCACCATCTTACAGATCTTCAAAGCTAAGTAAAACAGATTCAGCTTTCCTTTCTTTTACATGGTTATATTTAACAATAATACTGTTTTATATTAATGAAGTCTGATTAGTTTTGCAATAAAAATATCTCTTATAGGTAACTTTTATCATCTCCGGATTACCCCGATTTCATAAAATAAAACCATGGTAGCCTAATTCTTTAAAATGCTATTGATCGCAATCTAAACCGCTTCCTTGCTTTAGGCTCATGTTAAATCCTTTGTCCAGATCTCAGTCATCCTCTCGCAGAACCCTTAGAAGAGCTTTGACTGTCAAACTCAAAACCATTTATGGAGTAGAGGATACGAACCATCGTCATAATATTGCCGTCTCATTCATTAGTGGCCTTTTAAATCTATATACGTGGTACCTCGACATACAGAGTTTACTTCGTTCCCTGTGCTCATGTCTTGAATTATATTATCTCAAGCAAATTTCCCACCACAAACAATAGAACTTCCATTAATCGATTTAACCCCAAAATGTCACCAGTTATTTTGTTACGTGGTTTGAATAACAAGCGTATTTATAAATGACAAATATTTGTTGTTAAAAACAAAAAGAAATGTAAAATAAATTAGATATCATCACTGGTCTTTGCCTTTTTCGCTACATTTTTCTCCTTTCACCTGAGCCGTTTGAAAAACTTATGTCAAAGTTTGTTTCATCCTCCTCTCAGAATGTTCAAATGAGTTGACAAGTGTCATTAAAAGATCAGATGCAATCTGTTGCAACTTTCTGGGTGTTTTTCCACGAACTGTAAACTCTCCCACATTCTAATCTCCTTTATACTTGGCAAAATAACTCCTCCTCTGACTCCCTCAACCAATTTATTACATAACCTCCGTACTGCTGTGACTATATCGCCTTATCCTCAGTCGTCAGTTCCGCAGGTGTACTCCTCAGCAAACTCGTTCGTCTCTCTCTTCACCTCTAGACCCATGCAGATTTCCCAGAACACAATCTCCTCCTCCAACTCGAACACCTTGCTCATGTTTTTATAATTTCCGTTTAATTCCAATACTCTCATCTTTTCTTAGCACTTGACTTTCGCCAAACTTTCTTCCGATCATGATTTATAAAAACAAACGAACTACAACTGTAAATGTAAATGTAACCCCGCAACACAAAACGCGAACACAACCGCAACTTATCACAGCGGAAGCACGCTGGCAGTTACTGACCGTGATGGGCGCGACCGCGTGCTACTACCGTAAACCTGCTAAACCGAACTCGTATCTCGAATTTTCGCTCGTAACTCAAAACAAAATCACTCCGCTCGCCGGCTCGTATCTCGAAAAACTCGTATGTTGGGGCACTCGTATGTCAGTACCACTGTATATAAAGGAGAAAAGTAGGCGACCTACTAATCCGATATATCCCGGACTATTCAGCCTACAGATTTGAAATTTGTGAACATGTTCCTTTTGATAGAATCAGCTAAGAACAGATTTTATTGGTAGAATCCGCGGGGGCGTTACGGGGTTAAGGAGCGTTATAAATAATTGTTTCTATTTTAAACTACTCGATGTACAATCTTGAAATTAGGTAAAGCAGATTCCTTTTCATAGAGTAGAATCCCCTACAAAAATGAGTTCGGTGAAAATTGAGCTACAGTGGCGTTGCGGGGCAAGGGCAATTATAAGATAATTATTAACATTTTTAAGCTATGAACGCAGTCTTTATATTTGTCGTATTCCTTTCATGATAAATATCAAAATACAAGATGGGTTTGGGAAAGTACCCCCAAAGTGGCGTTGCGGGGATTAGGGCGTGATAGATAATATTTTCGTTTTAAACTACTTGATCTACCAGCTTAAATAGGTAGGCATGTTTCTTTCATGGAGTAAATATCCGTTACAAAATGGGTTTGGGAAAATTGACCCCAAGGGGTGTTCAGGGAGTTAAGGAGATATAAATAATTGTATCATATATATATAAGGGAAAAAGCGACTCACTCCGCTGACTGATGACTAATCACGATATCTCCGGAACTGTTCAGCTTACAGACTTGAAATATGTTAGACATGTTCCTTTCATGAAGTAGAGATTAATAAGAACGGATTTGAAATTCAAACATAAAGGGGCGTTACGGGGTTGAGGGCGTTATAATGGTGTTCCATTTTTAAACTATATTGCAATCTTGAAGTGGTGCGTAGATTCCTTTCATAGAGTAAGTCCGCTAAAATGAGTTTGTTAATCGACCCCAAGTGACATTGCGGGGGCTTGGGGGCGATTAGATAATTATTTTAAACTATTAGACGCACAGTCTTTAAGTTGATAAATAGATTCCTTTCATAAGTAGAGATCAGATACAAGATTGTTTGAAGAAATAACTAAGTGGCGTTGCGAGGAGGGCGTAAGGGCGTAATAGATAAATATTTTCGTTTTAAACTACTTGACCAACCTGCTTGAAAATTGGTAGACATGTTTCTTTCTTAAGGTAAATATCCGCTACAAAATGGGTTTTGGAAAAATGACCCCAAGGGTGTTGCAGGGGTTAAGGGGAGATATAAATAATTATTCCGATTTTAAACCTGAGCGCACAGTGTTGAAATTTGGTAAGCAATTCCTCTCATAGAATACGAATACGCCCAAAATGCGTTTCATTGAAAATCGACTCCCAAGTGGCGTTGAGGAACGTAAGGGGCGCATATTTTCAATACAATCGAATTCTTAATGTGGGACTTAAATATCAAAATTTATACATATATATAACCAACAAAATTTATAAAACATCATGAAATACCCAGCGATGCGGGCTGGTAACAGCTATTAGCAACATATAGTATGTTATTATACTCTTTCACTAGCATCAGTATTAAACACAGCTAATACTATCAAACAATATTAAGTGACGAGCACCCTGAACACCTTCTTTGATGAACTTCAAAAATTATTTTCGTTACAGTATCTTCCCTTTATTAAACATGAAGGATTGAGTATTCTTATAAACTATAAAGTGAACAGAAGAGTTATTTTAAAATGTATAAGAAATAAGTATATATTTAACATCTTTATCTAACCTATTAAAACAAACTGGTAAATGAAATTTATGTCTATAACTTTCGTCGGACCTCCATTTGTAACCTCTATTTTGCGAATTCCTTTATTTTACGAACTTTTCTTGGAACCAGAACATTTTACCATTTTTCGTTAAATAACACTCCAAATAGCGGTCATTTTCTATTTAACAGATTTGGTTGATTTTCTATCCATATTTTAAAATATTTCTGGACATTTAAATTATTCTCTTTTAACACATTTATGGTGATTAGTGATCTTGAACTGGTTTTCCAAATTAGCAAACTATAGCTATAAATCACCGTAATTTTCAAACAAACAAAATACAAATAAAATTAACAGATTTTATCAGTAATTAATTTTAAAGACGCATGGGATAATGAATGTTGAAGTACTGTTATAAATGAGATGTGTTTATAGTTACATAATGCACCTTAAAATTATAAATATCATTAAATTCTTTAATTTAATATAAAATTAATTTTAAGTGAGAAAAGCAGTTTATATTCTGACAATGTTTTTCTTCTTGCAGATTTCTTCTTTTGATGGTAAGATATATAGAAAATAAATTGATATTAATTTACAAAACTACTGCTTTCATAACACAGTATGCTATAGTATATATGAATTTAAAGCTTTATTTGGTTTCTAAAGTGAAATGTATATTGTAAATTTCCAGACAACGAACTTTTTGGGATTGAGGCGACATCGTTAAGTAGAAGTTCGACTGGGGAAAAATGTAGAGTTTATCTTTAAAATGGCTGAAACACCAGGTGACGCTAATTTAAACGCAACAACGTCTTATGAAGGCAAAGGTTTGAAAATACTATTCTTAATGTTAAATGGACAATTTGCGGCATGGAATTAGATTGGGGTGGCACCTAGAAATTGTCCATAAACCATCATCAGATTTTGTTCAAATTACAAATCATTGTAGCGATGAAGTTTTCTACAAATTTGATCAGGAAAAAGTTACAAGTCGAATAAACAAATGTTGTCAACAACAGCCGAGACAGAAATACAAAGGAATTAAAACATTCGTGTCATAAGACATAATCACCAGAATCTATTTAGGCATTTTATCCAGAACGCAGAACCATCTTGTTCAGCCGTCTTGGTGAAATCATTCATTGACGGAGTCCAGCGGATGTTTCACTGTTTGGAATATCGCAGCACGTCAGCAGAGTTATGCTGCACTTCACCATGTCAATTTTAGCTCTGACGAGATTAGAGTTGCCCGTCGATCCATTTGAATCATTTTTCAATTCGTGCCGTGTTGATTTCTGTCATTGAACTCAACGACCGCCACTATTTTGTGGTTTCATTATCCTATCGCTGATTAGAAAGAGTGATACCATTTCGCTACATGTTGTCCTGTTCATTGCTTCTTCTTCATAGCTTCCACAGATTTGACTGTGAACCATAGATGTGGACACAGTCTTTGCCAATAAAAATCGAATAACTTGGTTTGCGCTTCCGGCGAGACCAATTTCCTAAGCTCTTGCCTTTCAATCGCCTGAACCATCTAGAACTTTCACTTCCACCAACCAGGCGCAGTACCTTCGGTCTGGCTCTTGCATAAAACCCAACACTCCTCATTCACTACAACCGCAAACCAGCTGCATGACAAGTAAGGTGTCATTTGTGTACCGCTCAGAAACAAATTTCTCACAATATGTAGTTTTCAAATGCTGCGGCTTGTTACCTTTTCTGATCCGTTCTATATCGAAATAGTCATGGGATTATAGTGGACGAATGGTCATGGTTACAAGCTCATGGTCACCTATGGTACAGTTAAGCGGTGTCTACGCGAGTCTATAATCCGCTTAATATCCATCTTGTTTAGAAGCTGGTACATGCCAACCCCTTCACTGTTTTGCAGCAAACCGCACCGTACGAGCTGCCAGCTTAACCTCAACTGGTTGCCCGGCCACGCGCAATACTTTGTAATGAAGATATTCCTACTTCCTCTACCCCCGTCTACTCTCGGACCCGGCTAGATGTGTGGGAAGAACTAATTGATCAGACAGCATGATTCACTAAAATTGTTTATTGTCACAATATTCCTTTTAGACACAATATCAATCAATTAAAATAGTTGGGTCAACAACTAGAGCGCGAAGATGAGACCATTTAGCGCAGGGATAATATTTACGGACGGCTAATCCAATTTCAGCGATAACGCCAAATAGGTTTTTACTCGGACCTTTTAACAATTTACTCTCTAATTCTATTTAAATAATGACACAGTACCTGAATTCTTATAATTAAAAATCCCTATAGATGAGACGCCAGCACCCAATAGGTGATTTGATCCCTCACATCCAGTGATCTCCTTTGGTAATCATAATTCTCACTTTAATAATCTTGCGTTCACTTCGCTAACTCTCTCAAAACTTGCGAATACAGAATTTACATAATAAACTAATTTGCTTAATCACGTTTTCTTATCTTCGGTGAAAGTTGGTTGAAATAATCATTTCCTTAAAAAGAATCTGGGAGTTAGAGCCGCGTTTAGATAAAGTCACAATTTTCTCATCGCCGTTCCTTTATTGGAGAAGGTGAATTTTCATTTAATGCGGGATTTTAGATTTGGCAATAAAGCCAACCC
>BMAO01010029.1:0-47553 GCA_019973975.1 Trichonephila clavata
GGAACTCGCAGTTTTTGGAATATTGCAAGCTATTAGCAATTATTGATTGATATTTCATTATTGATTAAATTTAATACATACTATGTAATTATTTTATGTGTAATATTACTATACAATACAATTATTATATTATATGATTATTATCATATATAATTTATTATATTATATTGATTGATATTGGTTATTTTCTGTCTGTTCCTATAATCTTTATTTGAAATATATTTTAATGTATTTAAAAACAGTTCTTTAAAAATTATCTTCATGGCGATTTGTTACAGCTAGGCCGCCAACCTGGATTCCATGTAACTCGACAACAAGCGCTGTTTGGCTTGTTGTCGAGTCTAATATAAAATTAGTTCCTTTATTCTAAACTTGTTATTTCTGAATGACTTAACTTTTTGCACGCATTGTATAATACAATTAAAACGTTACTTGCTTTTGAAGTACTGATTCATTGTTTTAATAACTGCACTTGAAAGTTATACAAGGAGTACTGGTGACGGACGATCAAATGGTATTCTACTCTTCTGGCACACCCATCAGACCAAATATCGCAATTCCTAAGAGATAAGACTTAACCGGGAAATAAGTGTAAATTAAAATCGCTGTTAGACAGACGTATTCAATTCATCAGTTGAAATACATAATAGCAGGTGAATCATGCGATTAAATTCCAGAATCGATTGCTTTAACTGGGATTTCTTTCTTATTCATCAGTATTCATAGAGTGTGTGAGAGTGAGAGTTAAGCTACTGTGACAATTAAATAACCGTACTAGCCTCAAAAATTAGCTTTATTGAAAACAATGTACAAATACCTTTTAATCACCTTCCTTATCAATACATAGTTGCATAAGAGTTTTCCACCGTTCAAAGCAGTGCTGCGACTCATTAGGTGTCCTCTTCAGTAAATTTGTCGTTTTTACCTTCACCGTTCCTACAGACTGAAATGTGTTTCCATCAATGCATTTTTCACTTTAAGAAACTGGTAGAAGAGTCGTATTGAGCGAGATATGGAGAGTACGGTGGATGCTCGAGCACAGTGATGCGTTTGTCCGCCAAGAACTGTTTTACAGTGAGTGCAATATGCTTCGATGCGTTGTCGTAGTGCAAATTCTTCGTGTTGCTCTACAGATCTTGTCTTCTCTAAACATTCTCAGGACCTCAATGTAGTATTGCTGTTTTACCGTTTGGCCTTGAGGTACGCATTCAATCATGATGCTATTAATATCGAACAAAAACGATGAGCATCACCCGTTCTTGATGTCACAGATCAACACGAACGTTCATCATCTTCCGCAAACTCCCAATCTTCCAAAAACCATTTGTGCTATTCAGAAATTTGACTATGCGACGTGCAATGACGATTTCCAAACACTCTTTTAACAATTTAAAACATTCAGTTGGATTTTCTTTTAAATTTCAAGAGGAATTTCAAATTTATGCGCAGCTCGATTTTTACGTTTATCATGATCGCGGCACTTCGACAAAACAAAGTTTTTCTCAAATAAGGGGGGGGGGACTGAACTAAATAGAGGGATGGAATAACCTGCCACCAGCACCAGAAAAATCAAGGTCAACGATATTCCATTCCCACCCCTTCACATCAAGCGTAATAGCTAGGACATGTGCAGTCCGGGAATTAAATTGTCACACCTTTTATTTACGTCGCACTATAAATCTGAACGAAGGCTATTGGCAACGGACCTCTTAATTTTGACCCATAATCAAGTGACAATCAGTACCATCACATAAAATAAGGAATTAATTCCTTTATTTCGAGGGGAAACTAAATTTCTTCAGTGTAAATTCGAAAAAGTTAAAATATAATCTAACTCGATGAAAAGTCATAAGCAACTTCTAAAATTGCTCCTTTTAAACTTTTTATCATGGAAGAAATTATTTTAACCTTAAAATTCATTAATATAGGAAATTCTATTATCTCATTATTGGTTTCCTAAAAAGGAAATAATTTCTCTCGTATCTTTTTAAAAATGTAAAAAACGGTAAGAAAATGGCCATTATTGCTTAAAAATTATTTACTATTCTATTTATACACCCCAGCACTAGATCTACCTCTTTTCTTTGAGATATTGTCAATTAAATGCTTAAAAGGTTATCTTTTAAAAGACTTTGTTATGAGACTATTTTTCTAGTGTTTTTCCATAGTTGTTTATAGCCGTGGTTACCGAGTAGTCATTAAATGATTTCTCCTTCTTCCATCTCAGGTGTCGTCCTCATGAATTGACCATAGTCCAAAATTAGAAAATCAGTCGCCAATAGCCCTCGTGTAGCTTGGTTGTATTATATTAATAAACGAGCAATCACACAATTATAGAAGCTTACGCACCAACAGCCAATAACACTTCGAAAACCTCTATACGTTAAAACTCCTCTAATTCGATCAGTATTATCAAGGTTTACGCGTGATATTAAGCAGCAAAATGGAAAATTATAATATTTTAAAAGTATTAAACGTGTATTTAGATAGATAACTTTTTTGGTGTGTCCATAATGAAATTTAAAAAATATTTTTTTTCTTTGAAAATGGTGTACTACTTTCGCAATGAAAATTGTAGATTGTAAAATTATTATTATTTTAAGGATGCAAATTACTTATATAACGATGGAGAATATATGTAAGAAATAGATGTTTTGTGTTATGTATTGATAATTCGATAAAATAAATTCGATAACCATTTTCTGATGTCAGTGTTTTAACTCTGTTCTTTTCCTTCGTTAAATTATTGCAATAAATAGTGTATTTAGAAGAAAAAAATTAAATTTATATGATTTTTGAAAAAGAAATACTGTTTATGATTTACCAAAGTGATATTTAAATGTCTTAGAAAAATAAAAGAACATTCTTTTATTACATTTCAAATATTTTCGTAAGAAATAGAAATAAATAAATATTCAGCTTTGAAAACATCTGCTTAGAAAAATGGTAGTTATGTCTGCGGAATTTGGTATGTGAGAAACAGCTGCGTTTATAAGCAAAATGCAGAAAATATATTCCAGATTCCTAAGCGAACAATGAATAATAAAAACAAGATCATTTGGGGTGGGGTGGGGGGGATATAGTTGCCTGTTTTTTAAGGACGTTTTTTTAATCGAAAACTTAAATAAAATTCTTAATGTTTAATAGTTCTCTAAAAATATCGTTTGTTCCGTTAATATGCTTGTATTTAAGAAAAGATGAATTAGAATAATTGTAATGGATGTGTTTTTCAGAATTGTTTATACAGTAGACCATAAAAACGATCGTATACACTTGCAATTTTCTATAAAATTTATTGTTTTCGACTAATAAATATTAATATATAGCAATTGTAATTTTTTATATCTGCAACTTGTTCTTAATAGAATAACACAGCCAAATTTGTAAACATCATATAATTATTTTAAAAAAAATTAATAATCAAAAAACTACTAAAAAATAACGCCACAAGTCTTTGTACACTACAATATAAATATTGTATTTTTTTTTCTTAATTTAATACTTAGTAGGAAATATTTTAGCGTTCACAATAACTTTTACATGTCTTGGTATAGATTTCATCAGTTTTTTGTAATTTCTGCATCGATGTGTTCCTCTATTCTTCTGTGATTATTGTTTTTACTTCACATTTTGCTTTTTATATGTCATATTTTCTTTTTTTTAAATCAAATTCTCATGAAATATGTTCTACTAGACTTTTTTTTTCAGAATTTGAGACAATTATAGAGACACCAGTAGCGTATATTGAGAGCAGAGCGATCAGTGTCATTATCTTGTTAAAAAATGAAGTCGCGTCTACAATATCCAAATTTTGCTCGGATAACTTTGAATTGTTCTTAAAAATATTTGAATCGAGATCATGATTCACAATACTATAAAAAGAAGCCAAATTACCTAACCCTGAAATTTATACCCTCACGCAAGAGTATCTCCATCTCCATGCTTTACTGTTCCAACCAGATTCTTGGGATTAAGTTTCAAAAAATTCAACATTTACAGAAAATTACTTGGCATAATAGCAAATTCAATACTTTTGCTTCCGACAGGTGCATAATAGTTTGTAGAAGGAAAAAAAAAATGATGAACTTAATCCCAAGAGTTTAGATGGAACAAGAACACGTCCACCTCCATGCTTCAGCATGAAGGTAGAGGTGTTCTAGCGTGGGGGTTGTAAATTAGCTTCAGAGTTAGGTAATTGGATATTTTTGTATGGGGTGATCATGAGCGCTGTTTAAATATTTTAATGAACAATTTAAAATTATCCGAGAAAAATTTGGATATTGTAGACGATTTCATTTTTTAACAAGATAATGACACTGATCGTCTGCTCTCAATGTACGTCTCACTGGTGTCTCTTAAAAAACCTCTTAAATCACCTGATTTAAGTCTAGTAGAATATATTTCGGGAGAATTTGATTTAAAAAAAAAAAGAAAACATGATATATAAAAAACAAAATGCGAAATAAGAACAATAATTACAGAAGAAAGGATGTACATCGATGCAGAAATTACAAAAAAATGATGAAATCTATACCAAGACGTTTAAAAGTAATTGTGGACGCTAAAATATACACAACTAAATATTAAATTAAATACAGTTTTAAAGCTATGTTGAGATGTGTACGAAGACTTTTGTGGCGTAATTTTTTAGTAGTTTTTTGATAACTAATTTTAAAAACATAATAGTTATGTAGTTTTAAAAATTGTTTGTTATTCCATTAAGAACAAGTTGCAAATATTATAAAAAATTATAATTACTATATAATAATTTTTATTAGTCGAAAACATTAAATTTTATTGAAAATTGCAAGTATGCGAACACTTTTTTTTTAGGTCCACTGCATTTATTACTGATAAATTATAAATTTTACAAAAAAAAAAAAAAAAAGTGTCAAAATGAAAATATAACATTTAGATCATTTTGAACTAAAAATTTACGCTAACAATGAATTAAAAAATTCTTTTATACTTAATTGTTTTCTAATTTCTAGATTGATTCTTGTTGAAAACTATTTTAATAATGTACATTTCTTTATAAAAATTCTGTAAAAAATATTTAAAATCTTTTCTAGAGAGAATAGGAACGTAACTAAGAAATTTTTACCTTAATTTTGAATCTTCTTTTGTCCCTACGTCCCATTTCTGGACCCCAAAAGGAGCTCTGAAAAAAATTTAATTCAAATGAAATAAACATGTATGTTTGAATTTAATATAAAATCATATAGCAATTTGTAATAACAATGTATAAGTAAAAAAAAGTAAAGTCACAAAAGTTGTAATAAACAATTTGTAAGTCAATTGCAAATAACTGCAAAATCACACATTTTATGACTTGATTTTATATCCCTCCCCGCCTCTTTTTTTATACATTGACTGCTGTCCTCAATCCTGTGATGCAGCAGTTCTTAAACTGTTGTCAGAGGATCTCTGGGGGTCCGCAGCGCATTTCTAGGGGGTCCGTGGGGTCTCTCAAGTAACGTTGAAATTCCCCTCTTTTACAGACTCTGAAAGACCTCCTGGAAAAATCAACATGTGCCATCACTACATCACTAAATTGTCCCCAATTGAAAAACCGTACTAGAAACATTTTAATCAAGAGTATTAAGCCGGGGAGGGATGTTCAAAACCTTGGGGGTCCACGTTGTCATGTGGATACATAACGGCGATCGAAAGTTTAAGAACCGCTGCTCTGATGCATTGCTTCTCTAGAGTCAGTTGTACAGAGATATTCATTGACTCCAGTTTGGGAAGCTATTGGAACTGACTCGTAAACAGGGATGTCTTAAGACTTCTTGAGGCCCTGGACCCCTTTCGAAAAGGTAGGCCCTGGACCCTTGCACAAACGTAGGCCCCTCCTATGATCCTTAAAAGTAAACAGTACATAGCGTACTTTGTCAAATATTTACACAAACAATTACCCGAAACAAATAAATGTACATGACTTACAATCGTACTAAACACTCGACCGACTGCCGCCTTTTGACTGAATGAGTAATGATGGTGTATGGTGGAAGGCCTAAGCCTATACATGGACGAAGGTCATCACATATAGCCAGTTGACATATCATTCAAAATTTCCAGTGTTTCAGAGAATACAACTGGAAATAAGATTTGACCGTTGAAATTATTCGAATTATTATCTTATTAAAGCTGAGTAGAGAACAAGACGAAGCCCCCCTTGTGGCCGAGGTCCTGGGCCTAGTTGACCCATTCCTTAAAACGTTCTTGCTCGTAAATTTCCTTTTATTCAAATTGTGAAACTAGAATGTCAGTATGTTTATTTACTAAATGAAAAAAATGAACTCCAATTCCGCTTTTCATAGTTTTCTTTTTTGCCAAAATATAATATTATTAAAGGAATCCATCTGGAGATTAGCGACAAAAAGATATAGAAGATTTACATATAACATTTTTTTCAATGAGAGAATAGTTTAGTACAAACATACAAACTTTAAAAGTATGGAATATGTTTGATGAAATAACAAAACTTAAATTGGAGGAAATTTATATAAACGTAAATTTTGGTAATTAAATTCCAATTTATTGACATAATTTATTTTAGTAAAATGAATCGTTTTTTCTATTTTTGCAGTATATTTGTACATTAAATATATATAAACCACATAAAGATGATATTTTTAAATGGGATACAACTTTTACTTTTTTTAAAGACATACTAAATTCAAAATTTAATTTTTTATGAATTATTTAATAAAAGGTAATTACGAAAATAATTCTTTACAGAGCTGTACAATCTTTGCGGTAGTTTCAAAAGACAAACGATTTTTTATTCATTTTTAGATCAAACTCACAACTAGTATTTTCCTTTACAAAAAGCTACGAAAAATTACAATAAACAATTCATTCTCATAAATTCAAAAAATAAATTTAAAAATTTAAAAAAAAGATAAAAGAAAAGAAAAATAATGTCATTTATAAATGAAATAAATTTTTTACATTGTAAATGACTTACATAGGCTTATTGGATAAAACTTCAATTGTTTCCAAATTCGAATTTCTATCCCGTACAATTTCCGGACTAACCGACATTCTTTGCAGAAAAATGACAAACGAATGAAGAGTATGTTGAAATAATTAATATGTCATCAAGAGTGGAAGGATTGACAACTAAAATCGATTGCGTGTTTCTTTATTTCTTAAGCCTTTTCTTAAATACAAAATGTATCCACTAGCAACGAATGCTTTATTTTAGAAAAAGAAGAGAAATTTCTGAATAGAATAAGAGTTTTTATATAAAAATATCAGTTTCATTCCGGTTAAAGTTATTCGGATTAGTTATGGAAAGAGAATTTATTTCTCAAGGGTTATAATACCGCTTTGGGAAAAGAGATTGTTCTAAAAAAAAAACAGATGCTAGTTAAACAAATGCATTTAAATTTTTTGGAAACGAAATTATCGGTTACATTTTAACAATATTTTAATTCTTAGAATAGAAAAGAAACAACACTGATAGCAATCGCATTGTTAAGAAGCATGTGGATTTTTCAACAGAAGATTTTTTATACAGTTCTACAAACAACTTTATTAAAAATGAACTCGTGACATGTTAAGTAACAATTTAATGCATTCCAATATTCACAGGTTTCTAAAAATTAAGGAATAAGAATACTTTTGAAACAATACAATTAAACTCAAGAAAATTAAGCCATATAATATTTTAACATTTATAATTGCATATTACATGTAACTATCTTATAAATAACGATTTATATAATGAATAATGTTTTTTTTAAAAAAAAAACATTTTTAACAAATATTATAGTAGAACACTTTTTTAATTTTTTTACAAAAATTTGGAGTTTAATTAAGGGCATTCCCACTTCTCGGTTTAAAACATGATCAACATCGGGTTTCCTCTCAGAAAAAAAATTGTCGAGTACATGAACTGGTAGAGACCAGTGCAATCCCGGTTACAACTCATGTAAGCTCTTGAGAGGATTTAAATGCTGTAACTGTTCTGATAAAGCACTCCTAAAAGTGCCAATTGGGCTTAAGCCAGGCGAACAACTATCTTTATTATGTTGTAGAAGAAAATTATCGTCTATAAAAATAAAATTATGATCAATAGCAGCAGCACAGGGTCTCAGGTATTCATCAAATATTTCGTCTTCATATTTTTAACTCTTCACATTGAACGTATGCAAGACTTTAGGGCAGGGGTGGCGAACCTTTATGGATCAACGTGCCATTTTCTCTAAAGAAGTGTTTAAGACGATATGGTACCCTAAAAATCATTAAACTGTCGAAGATTTTTTATTGGCTTATTTGATACATCGAATTTTTATAAACATGCCAGCAAAATTTCAAAGCTTTACCTGCATTTTTTATCAAGTTATGGAGCAATATTTGATGCTGGACAGAAACTACCTTGCCCACATTTCGAATTATCTGCTAGAAAAGAGCCTGATAAAAAAAATGAATTATTTATTTTTCTACCGCACGTAAATGAGACGGACATTATATATGCAGTAACAAATCATTTCAAGAAAGAATTGTACAATTCCTGCAAAAATGCTAGTTTGTGAATTGTTTATTGGAAGAGCAAATGGATTTGGTTGAGATTTAAAAGTTGTGCATGCTTTTTATGATATTATTATGAATGAAACTAAAACTTCAAAACGGATTCTCCCAAATCACAAATACTAAATCTCATTTTAATAACTCAGATAATTAAAAAACTAATTCGCAAGAATAGAAAAACTCTCCCATTTTTATATATTTGTTTTTGGTGATAGATATATATACCCCATGTGTGGGAAATTCAACAATTTCATTATTAAAATATTTTAAGATATTTATTTAAACAAACGCACATATGCAGTTCTTAAATTCTGATATATTTTACCTATAAATTGCTATTTGATTTTACTTTCATTCGTGTACAATATTTAACATGCGAAGGCTTTTAAAATCATGGAAATAAAAAATTAGGAACATAAACATCTTTTGTACATGTTGTGCATTAGCTCTGAGCATGGAATTAGCTCTTAAGTGTGTGTATTTATTTTTTTTTATAATTATTAAGATAAAGTGTTATGAAATTTTGATCTTTCATTCGTTTTCTTCTATATATTCATTATGGCAGTATACTGTTTAATTGTTCTACATTTGTGCAATTTTTATGGTAAGCAGTTTTAAATAAGTCAATTAACATTTCATAAAAGTTTCAGACTATTCGATGAATATTATATCTTGCTATTCATGGAATGAAAACTTCAAACTCATATTGCTTCATGTTGAATTTTTGTACACATACTATCAAGACCCTAATGCTTTTTTGATAATTGAAGTATGGGTTTGAAATTTTTATACATATTCTGAAATGTATGTTTTGTAAAACTGTGGATGGAATTAGCTCTAACATGTATAGTACTTTTTCTAAAAAATTTCAAAATCAAAAATAGTGTTTTTTTTTGAGAATTTTTAGAAGTTTAACTATAAAAAAAATTAATAAAAAATTAAAGAGCAGCAGCAAAAGAAAACCCATTCCCAGTATTATGTAGTATATTATAAGGTAAATGGAAAAATTTTTTGAAAGAAAAGAGACATATTTAAAAAAAGCCTTTAGAATTTAGAAAATGTTTAAAAAAGTTCAAAAAATTTGAATTTTACAAACATTTTGCAACAAATTAAAAAGTTTTTGCATGGAATTATTATTAAATATTAACACACATTTATAAAATACAATTAAAACCAAATATCAAATATTAAAAATTAAAAAAAAAATTGTGAAGATGGTACCATATTGCCTTAATAAGGAATAGACGTGCCATCAAATAATTTTGACTTGCGATTATTAAGAAAATAACACCAAATTTTAACTACACAAAACTTTATTTACTACGAAAAAATATCTTTTGCTCTGTGTAGTTATAAATGTTTTAGTTATACGTGCAATTCAAATTAAAATAACATTAGTTTGACTTCTGTTGTTGCTGATTGAAAGACAAATAACTTATATTAGGATTGTAAGATGTTACTTTTTGTAGAATACATGCTGAACTTGAGTCATTGGCTAAATGGTTTCTAAGAAATTAATTAGTTTTTTTTGTGGTTCACTTTTTGTGACAAAAGGATTTGTGATTTGTTTCAAAATTCCATTTTACAAACGATGTTCTGCATACCACTATTCCAGAACAAAAATCACACGCCACTTTCTCGCCTTTACCAATACTGCCCTGTTTCTCGGTCCACCAAATTTGAAATTCTCTGTTACACTTACTACCTTGCACTTTTGTTCTTTTGTGTAACTAGTTATGTTAAATAACAGCGACGAATACTCGCGTTTGTCCGTAATGCTTCATAGCAAACTTTGAAATTTTGAAATAAAAAGCAAACCATTTTGATCGCTGGTGTGCCAACAATATCGTGTCGCTTGCCATCAATGACACACATGCCACTGGTTCGCCATCCTGCTTTAGGGCCTCTTAAAAATATTTCGGGATACACCTTGATTCCACCTCCCCGCTAAGCCTGTTTTTTAACATTATTGGATTTGTGGCGGCTCCACCAAAGGACCCACTTCCTGTTCGGGAACTAGTGACGTCTCAACGGTCAGTAGTTTGCGTGGAAAAGTATCCAAGATCGGACATTCCGGCGCTTATGTTCTAAGGCAAGTCGACGTTTGACTTTTCTTTATCCAGCCGACAGAGAGATGACCGGTTCAAATCACACTCCAATCTTTAGCTTCAAAGACCACAGCGTTAGGACCAACAACCGAATAGTAATCTCGGATACTTCCAGACAGAAGTGATTCTGCATCACGTGGGATTTGGAAGGCGTGACATATTCGATCTATAAAGAGACACAAAAAGGGGAAACAAGCAGCTTTACATTCGCTAGAAAGCCACTTCTACAAGTTTCAACACTCTACGAAGCCTCACACACTCCAATGGACTCTCTCTCTCACTGACTTCCCGATTCGCTTGGACACTAACACACTTACAGCGACCTATCAAGGCTCCTATCAACGAGCATATCAATGTCGTCCTAACGCAACCTTGAGTGAGCCGGCCTTACCAGCGACCTCAACAGCGCTGCGCCTCATCAGAGCCATAGGATTCATAGAGTGAATCCTTGCTCCCTTCAGATCAGAATATGACGAGAATCACTCTTTAAAGTAGTGGCTCATAAGTAAAACAGTATAAACTGTAGTTCATACCTCTCGTCCAGTAGAAAACGTCTCTAGCTCATTTTAATCCGACCCTTTCTTGTATTGCGTTTAATATTAAACACCTAATCGCTCTCTTAGCTTACAAACCCTCATTATAAAGACGTTTTCGACTGTGGTAGCCGAATTTCGTCTTCCAGTTGCGACCAAATTTTAAAAAAATAAGCTGAGACACAGTAATATTTCTGCTTCTTCAAGCAGAAAGATCTATAAAACGATCATCTATAGTTAGTGTAACACACGGTTGACCATAAATAGACCTTCTTGAAACAGTTTACAGATAGATACGAACTGATTTCATTGTCGTTGGACCCATTTGGATAGATGTTAAGCAGTCCAGTCCTATAAGCTTGCGTTAAGCCCATTTTTATCTATTCCATGACCATGTTCTACTTGACATACCAAAGATATTTTAAAGCCAAATTAATACAGCAATTTTTGAAAATTTTTGCAATTTCAAAAAAGATTACTATTAGTAAATTGATGCTTTTCTTCTCATCATTTCTGTCGAAAGATAAAAAAGTTGGTATAAAACTGAGTTTTCAAAGATAATATATACGTCATATTATCTTTTATAAAAACTCATTTTACTAAATTTATCATGTATTTCATAAAATATCCTGAAATGCATTTTATATCTTGGCTATTGGAGGTACGTGTAATAGTGTGCATGTGTAAATTTTTGTGGCTAAGTTTTTGTGTGTGTGTGTGGTCTGGATTAAGGCTTAACAACCACGACTTAAATTTAGAATACTAGAAATTAAGCCTTAAATATAATATTTCGCGTTTACTAATATTTAATCTGAATAATAATTAGAATACTGACATGATTATATATGAATTGAAATTGATCTCTGTGTTTCGTTTATACACAATATAACAATGACAGAATAAAAGTTTTCGAGCCTTAAAAAAATATACTTACTTTAAAATAAGATTTAAAAGTTATAAAAAATAAAGTTTATTCAATAAAATAAAATTTCTTTGAACGAATGTTTTGGGGAATATACAAAAATAGCTAGTACTGAAACTAATTTATTTCTCAAGCTAAGCAAAAAAGAGGTTAATCTTAATTTATTATTTGCCCTGTTTAAATAATCAGAACAACCAAAATAGAACCTTCTACTGGCTATACCTTGTGTTTACATGTTGAGTAACAGGTGGACAATGAATAAATAATGCATAAACGGAAAGGAATCCAGTATTGTACTTGGTTGATGTAATTTCTGTGTTTGTGTGCCAAAAAATTCAGGAATTACTATTATAAATATTGAGGAAATGGTTTATGCATTTCATCTTTACCAATTTTATAGTTTTTATTACTTATACTTTAAAAATTTAAAATGAAATAAATTATTTATTCATATAACTAAGGTGACCAATTTTTTTACAATGAAAAGGAGGACGAAAAATTTAAGAAAAAATTTCAATGTAAAAACATGAAACATTTTACTAATTCAAAAAAAAAAAAGAATACACGAATTACGCTTACATCTCTTTTAATTATTTATTTAAACGATTATTTTTCCATTGAAAATTTTTTTGGGTCAATATATCATTTTTAAATGTATTGGGAAAATCGGAGCAAGAAATATCCTTCATACAGAACATTACGGTAATTGCTATAGCTAAAGTATCAACATTTAATCTTGATTTCTCACTAGTCCAAAAATCATTATTAATTGAAAAAAACCCTTTCAACTGCTGCATTAGTGCTGGGCAGTACAACGTAAATTCAACAAGAATAATTAAATTTTCAAATGGAATGTGTTTATTTTTGATACGGTTAAATATTTCCACCTATTTATTATCAATTTCAACAAGCTGATTTTCCCACTGTTCTAATTTATCAGAATTTATAAATATACATTCAGTCTGTGCTAATTTCTTTAAACAGACAATTGTCATCGATTATAATAACAGGCATTTCTTTCGATAAAAACTCAACAAAATTTTTATATCTGCTCAATTGAATTGCGATGAATCCAAAAACACCATTGAAAACTGTTATTTCCTGTGATATTAGTTTAAACCATTCTTCCACATATTGGAAACATGTTTGGTAAAAATTCTGCACTTCGTAAACTTTTCCGGGATTTGATTATTTTAAGTTTAACAATTTTCTTTTGAAGGAATAAATGTAGGAAAGGAGTGCAAGTTTTCTTTTACTTCTTTTGATTTTTATTGTAAGAGATGGCACCACTAATCGAAACCACGTGAGTTTTAGCTGCGCGATACGATGAGATTATGTATTTATAAAGGTGGCAGAAAGAAGAAACCGGGAGTTGCACCAAAGCTTGAACGAAGGCAGGTCAGAGGAAATCGCTCTCTCCGTTGTTTTGAGAAAGAGAACGTGTTTTCGGAATTAGTATGGTGTTATCTCGAATAATTTAAAACCCCTTGTAAATAGTTAATGTTTTAGTTGTGTTATTAATAAATTAAGTTATTTTAACTCTGCGTGCTTATTTTAACATTAAAATCGAACCTTCCCTAGACGCCGTCCCACATAAATTTTTCTTCAAACCGTGGTTTTTTATTAAAAGACTAAAATTGCTTTTTGTAAAGTTGTTAAATTATACTTTGTTTCAGTTATTTGTTACAAATGTGTGAAAATGTTTATTAAAATTTCCATTATTGACCAAATGCATAATTTTGCGCCAACTTGGCGGTGAGTAAGCAACGTCAACGTTTTACCCGCATAGTTTCCGTTCCCTTAGGAATATAGAGATAAAATATATCCTATGTTACTCGCTGATAATGTAGCTTTCCATTGGTGAAAGAATTTTTAAAATCGGACCAGAAGAGTTCCCGAGATTAGCCGGAGCAAACAGACAGACAGACAGATAGACAGACAAACATTTTAAAAATTGATTTTTTTGATATATAAGTCCCGTACATACCTTTAAATGCATTTAATAAAAAGCTGCTAATTTGAAATTACAAACAGACACTTCAATTTTATTTATTTGTATAGATAAAATCAATCAAAACAAGACCAACTTGTGTGGTTGAAATATGTTTACCATCATCTTTTGAATCATTTTGTTGAAAATGATTCCTGATTATATACAAAAAAATCTCCCATAATTCATATTATACTGGCACATGACACGAGGCATCTCTGAATACAGAGATTAATAGATTAGTTTTAAAATATTGAAAAGGAGGACAATAGGAAAACACTTTTCGAGGAAGGACAGACCTCTCTATAGGAGGGCGATTTTTCATCTTAATATAAGCAACTTTTTTGAAAATAATCGACCATAAATTATTTTTCCAACAGAAAATTATTAAAAATAAATAGTAATGTTAAATTTCTCCTAAAAAAAATATCCCCCCCCCCCGCATTTTTAGTTATTGTAAAGAAACATATTTGTGTCAAATCAGTTAATAGAATTAACGAAATGCAAGATCACGCAGTTTTTTTTAAATTTCATTTAGTATGATTACTCGAAATTAAAACCAAAATTTATAAATTAACATATTACAATACAATTTAATAAATCAATTAGTAATATAAGTCAATAGAAATAAAACAATGTACAAATCAAACAACAATTACAGAAATCATTTAAAAAACTGTTTCAAAAAAATACAATGAATTAATTTTCTGAATTTTTGAAATTGGATCTGATAATTGTAAACATGTATATTTATTTCCTCAAGATGTACTGATAAATTTTCGCGACACCTTATTTTTAGTGAATTTTAGCATATTTATTGCAAATACTGCATCAAAGACCCTTTTTAAGGCCGTGGTAAGTATACTTTCCATCAATTGTGTCTATGCAAGCTATTTTACCACTTTTTATTCGTGCTGCCATCTATTATTAACTTCAGAAACTTTTTTAAAAAATTATAAGCCCTGTAACGGGTTCTATACGCGATTCTTGGTGATCCTCAAGGGCAGTGAATCACAAACTTTTTTGTTGTTGTTGCGGTACGCTTTTGAAAATTTCAAAATTTAGCGGCACATTAACAATAAAATAAGTCTAAAAGAATTTTACTTATCTGTAATACACTATGTATAGTGGTTTAAGATAGCAATTTTCAATGTTAAATAAAATAACATATACGACAAAGGCAACAAATTGTTTATTGAGTAATTACAAATTAATGATAAAAATACAAGAAATGCGAAATTTGAGCCTGATGACTTTTGGGTCGAAAAATGATAATGCCTCTCTCATTTCGTCATTTACATTTAAAAGTTTCGCCTTTTTTTCATTTTTATATTTGTTAGTGCTAAAGATCCGAATTCATGTAAACAACATGTAATTATATTTTTAAAGCTTTTTTGGCTATTATGAGATAATCGTCTCCAATTTTAATCCAAATAAATGAATTGATTCTTCCAAGTGTTTTGAAATTAAATCTCGATTATAACAGATCCAAATGAGTTTTTCCTCTTCATTCAAAGTTAATTCATGTGCAGATGTATCCGTTATTACAAATGAATTACGAATCCAATCAAATTTTTTTAATATTGATCTATTCACTCGAAAGGATAAGTTAAATATACTGCGAACACATCCTTAGTTTATTTCTATAACACGGCCAAATGATTCGGATCCGGAATTTATTATTTTTTTCTCAGAGTGTAATTAATAATTTAAAAAAAAACTTGATGGCACACTTTAAGAATTTGATGGCACACAAAAGTGTCGTGGCACAGTGGTTGAGAATCACTGCTCTAGGGAAAACTCTTTTTAACCGTTGTATAAAAAAAACCGCTTTCTGTGAAGGAACCGTGATTTATGTTAATGAGAGTTGTATTTAAAGTCAAGAGAGGAGGGAAATAAGAAGAGTGGTTGGCGAGTATTGTCATGCTGAAGCTTTCGTGTTAGAGATAGAATAATTGAAGCTACCGGAGTTCCAGTAAAATGATCAGACACGTCAACTTAGGAAGATTATTTTTGCTGTCGATTAATTTTTAAGACAAGTATTAGGTCAATACCTAAACATATTTAAATTATTACTTAGTCTGACAGCTCCCTCCAGAGCTCGAATTTATATAGGGATTTGATAGTCATAGGCCTAGAGTCCGAGTGGTAGCGTATCGAGCTTCCACTCCACAGGTCAGAGGTTCTATCCTCGGGGTGAGCAAGTTCGACTCAGCCTTTCATCAGTGGGTTGATAAATGAGTACCAAGATTGCTTGAGGACTACAACACTGGGGGTCTCGCTTCAAACTGACCACCTTATGCACCTCAGCGCCCAATGGTCATGTGCACTGAGATGAGCACAGTAGGCCCTGGCCCTCATAGGCTGTTGCGCCACTGAGTTTGGGTTTGATAGTCATAATAAAAGTGTCGATTTTATAAGTATGTCCCATCCTTTGATGCAGCGGTTCTTAAACTTTCAATCAACGCGGCCCCTCTTTGTATATCGGCCTGACATTGCGGCTCCTTAAGATCTTAAACACTCTCCTTGGCTCCAAACTCATGGCTCATTTAAGGTTCCTCAATAATTCTAAGACTTTTTTACTCATACAGATTTATATGCACATGTGTTTCAACTATTGTTTGAAAACATTGCGTTGTAGTAATGGCTATACAGCATCACAAACAATAAGACTAAATTAAAATATTTTTGATCGAAATATAAGTTCTACACTGCTGGCCACCGTAAATGCAACACCTTGAAGGAAGCACGCAAATAACATGAAATTTACAACATGCATTAGCGGAGGTGAGATATGCAAATGATTAGAATTTCAGCGCAGACACACATCACGCCCGCCTGTGGCGCCACTTCAAAGCACTATTTAAGGCTTGGAGATTTCGACGATTTCAAGTTCGGCAATTGTGATTTTTTTTTTTGTGGTTTTTTCAAAAAACGATCAGTTATGTCTCGTAGAAAACAGAGATCAGCTTTTGATCAAGTATCCGAGTTCGACAGAGGAAGGATAGTGGTCTACCCAGATTGTGGATTATCTTTCAGGGAAATCGGTAGTCGTGTTGGACGAAACCAAACAACTGTAATGCGGATATATGACCGTTGGATGCAGGAGGGTACGACGGACCGACGTGGTCCATCGCATCCACCTCAGTGCACCACTTCACAAAATTGCGAAGGCAAATTGTGCCCCATGGCAGTGACGGATCGCTCAGTCACATCACGATCCATAGCACAGCACATTGAGTCTGTAACGCATCGTTCAGTGTCTGCGCATACCATTCGACGCCGTTTACAGCAGAGTGGTCTGTCCACAAGACTTCCATTGCTTGGTCTACCCTTGACGCAGAACCACAGACGTCTCCGTCGCCAATGGTGCGATGAAAGAAGGATGTGGGTGGCAGAATGGAATGAAGTTGTCTTTACTGACGAGTCACGCATCTGTCTGCAACACCACGATGGTCGGATTTGAGTCTGGAGACACCATTGCGAGAGGATGCTGAACAGCTGCGTTATGCACCACCACACTGGTCCTACACCGGGCATTATGTTATAGGGTGGTATTAGATATCACTCTCGCACTCCTCTAGTACGCATTGCCGGTACTTTAAACAACCAACACTACATCTCCGAGGTGTTGGAGCCAGTTGTCCTTCCTTACCTTCAGGGCTTGGCCACAGCCATATTTCAACAGAATAATGCGCGACCACATGTGGCACGCAATGTCCAAAGGTCCTTCGTTAATCACCAGATTGAATTGCTTCCCTGGCCGGCTCGCTCTCCAGATCTTTCACCGATAGAAAACATGTGGTCCATGGTTGCTCAACGATTGGCCCAGATTACACCCCCATCTGCCACACCAGATCAACTTTGGCAACGTGTGGAGGCTGCTTGGTCTGCTGTACCCCAAGAACACTTCCAAAATCTCTTTGAATCAACGCCGAGGCGTGTGGCAGCGGTGATCTCCAACAATGGCGGCTACTCTGGCTACTGATTCTGGCAGGATCCACACTTCACAGAAGTCTATAAATTTAATCATTTGATACTTGGTCAACATGTTATCTACAAAATAAATTTTGTTGTGCTATCTCTTGTCTTTCTTGGTGTTGCATTTACGGTGGCCAGCAGTGTATTTGAGATTTTTCATTGAAGCAATTTCGTGATCTGGTCTAGGGTGGCACTCTTTCAATTTTTCCACGAGGCCTTTCAGAGTCTGCAAGAGAGGGAAATTTTATCATTACATGAGACCTTCACAGGCCCCTTAAAAAAGCTCTGGGGGTCCGAGGACCACAGTGTAAAAACCGCTGCTTTGGTGCATTCTAACATCCGCGGGCGAGTGTTCGCGACAGCCCTTACACACACTGTTAATGGTAATCATTCTCACAAAGGCGAACAACCCAAAATGCTTTGAAACAGTCTCAAGGAAGAATTATTAGTCAGAATGTCCAACTGCGGTTGTCACGCACAATGAGGGGGTAGATCACTTCGAGAACGTAATGCAATTGGATGATTCTCCCGGAAATGGGGGCATCGAATCTTTTCCTCCTTTTCTTGATTTAGCACTTGTCAATTCCTTTATTTTGTTTTCTTGGATTTTAAGACCAACTAGGCTTTCCTCTTCGGCTATCTCGCTAATTGATTTCAGAATTTTCAAGTTGGAAACAGAAAGGATGACCCACACGATTCCTGGGCAATAAAAGATAGTTCCAGATGAAGTGAGATTGAATAAAGTTGGTAATTATATTCCAGTTTTAGGGAATACATGCAAGGACACTGTCGTTAGTGCTCTACGAAGGTACATCAAAAGGAAACACGACATGTGTGCCCAAATCTTGCTATGTCCCTTTGTATATGTGTATTTCCGCGTTTTTCAAAGTTTCACGAAAAACAATATTGTAATGTATCATCTATGAATAAAAAAGTTATAACATACAATTTTTTCCCTGTTTGTAGTATTTACGAAATAATTTTTTAAAAAATAAGAAAAAAAAAGCATTATACTTTTCCCACATTTTTAATAACCTTCAATGGGCTGTGGTAAGTATACTTACAACCCTAAAAAATGGCGTTAAAAATAAAATTAATTTTACCTAATAAGCTAAATGTATTTCTTTTCTTAAATCAATATCATTTACAAAAATATCTTAATATAACTTCATTAGAAACAGCAGTGACGTAATGTACACCCCAGCAGTGCAGAAGGGGCCCAGGATTCCAGAGAGGCCCAAAGCCTGAATGACGCCAAGTACGCATTTGGGCTTGGGGGCCCAAATCCTGACTTTGCAGGGGGGGCCTCTCCATTTTGCCACTGAGAGATAGATAGCCCAAAAAAGGGGTTGGAGTACCAAATACTGAAGCGGCATCATAAAAATTCTTTTAAAAAAATCACCATAATGCTTTAGTGCTATCTTTTTGAAAAATAAATTATCATAAAATTAATTGCAATTTAAAAGAAATAACAAAACTTACGGGTTGGTGCTGTATTCCCATTTCATCACAACAGAAGTCATTTTAAGAAAGAATTAAATATCATCAATGTTTCATGCACAGTAAAAAATTACCTTACACAATTCAATGATTGATTTAAAGTCGACTAAATCCAGACAGAATATCAAAAATTCTGAAAAGGAGGAAAACGAATCAACAGAGCAAAAGTTCGTTCTGTTAAAAATCGTTAGAAGAACGATGAATCAACTTGGGAAAGATGTTATTTATGATTATGTTAATCCACTCTTCCCTATGAGTCAGTGAGTATATATATTACATACTAATCTATTCCAAACCACATAAAAATCGTGTGCTGTGTTTTTTCTATATATAAACCGGATCAGGATAGAGTTTAGAATATCATTAAAACACGGGTTGATTACCTAAAACTCTTCGTTTTATTGGTTTCAAACGTATTTAAAAAAATTTGTTTTTTACCAAAAGTAATTTTGAACCTGAGTGAATATATAAGAAAGAACTTTTGTCAGAGCATTGGTCAAAATATAGTATAAATAGGATTTTTATACGTATTGAAAAATGGACATTTATTCGAATATTTTAAGTGAAAAACACTTCTTTTCTTTGAATCTGTTTTTCCAGGGGTGGCGAACCTTTAGATATTCATTCATCTATTTAAAACTATGAATATTCATTCTATTTAAAACTATGTTATTCTATTAGCTTGAGAATCCATTTGCCATGTACCATTAAGTTGGAAATAAATAAAAAAGTTGTTAAGGATCTATATATATCCGCGTTTTTCCTAATAATCTTCTTGGAAAAACACTTTCTGTAAACATTATTTATTTGATAATATCCTTCCGAAGAAGAAGACGCGAAAATCTAAATTATGTCGTGTATTTAAGTATTAGCTGTCGGATTCGAGAAAGGGAGAGAGAGGTTAGAAGTTTAAGTCTAGCAGTGATAATTAACATAAGATAACGCAAAGCTAGTCGAGAGCACTTCGTAGATTATTTGATTAATATTAGGATTGACGATTTGGTCAATCAGTTAAATTGGATTCGGTCGGTTTGGATTAGATTGCTTAAGAAATTATCTTCAAATATAAGAAGTTGTATTTCCTGGACGTGCTAAGTGTAAGTGATCCTATTTATTATTAAATCTCCGATTACCTCGTCTACTTCGCGATTGCTCCTATATTTATGAATTGGTGCATTATTTAACTTGGGTTGTTGAATTTGTATCGGTGTTGAAACTTGTAAATAAATGGTGTTGTTTTGATTATGGCTAGTTTTCCTTCGCACACTGATGTTTGGGGAAACCAAACCATCATTACAAAGTCAGATATTTAAAAATCTCAAAAAGCAAAAGATGTTCAAGAAAAATTCAAAATCCAGCTTTTCAAACCTGTGACTATTTTTATTTTGCAAGACATAAGTCATTCTTAACAGTAGTCATTCTTTACAGTAAAAACTGTTATCTTTATGAAATAGGATAAAGAGAAAAGTTGATTTAAACTATGACGTAATGAAAATTTTTGTTATTCAATATTTGAAAATTGTGAAAATTTTCTTCTCTGCAACTTGAATTTCGGTTTTCTTATTGTGATATTTGACTTCTTAAATGTTTTTAATGTGTTCGCACAAAATTTCTATATTAAAATATTTATACTAGTAACATTTAAAAACCGGAACAATCAGTATTAATGAAATTGCCAATGATTTGCAATGTATTTGGTAAGGGTTATTCATTAAAAACCTCAAAATATAGAAACATTTTTATTTTTAGAACCGGCAAGATACCCATTCTATTTTTACTTGATTGACTCTCATTCAGCAGTGAAATTCTACATGACAGATGGTTTGAGTTATTACCTTCCTGAAAGATGATTTCATGTCTGATAGATACATTTGCCCATCTGGTCTGTAATGATTCTGATACAAAGCTATTTTTATTTTGATATTTATTATGTTATTTAGTTTGATTTTTTTCTTTTAGCTTATTCAAAGTATTCTTGAGCTATTTTAATACCTGAATTTCTGTACTTAGTAACGTGGAAGATTTATCACAATTTCATTAATAATAAAGAATTTGGTATGTGTGGGGGGGGGGGGGGTTTGTAAAGATAACTTTGTATTGAGCAGATTAAATTATTTTATTTCGTGTTCTCGTAATTTAAAAAAAAAGTTGTAATTTTTTAGTTGTAAAGATCAATAAATTAAAATAAGTGAAATATGTTCAGTGCGAAAATGCATAAGAAAAAATATAGGTTAATACGAAACGAACAACGGTCCTGACCAACTACTATGCATTTCCATGCATTTTTTTTCTTTTAACACGAAACGAGGGGTAGGGCCGTGGGTAGCCTAGTGGTTAGAGCATCGGACTCCAGATCGGAAGGCCCGGGTTCGAAGCCCGATGCCACCAAATATCCTCCGAGTACACACGGAGTACGTGCTCGTTAAATCAGTGGGTCCGAAAGTCTTGTGGGCGGTCGCAGCAGAAAAACCACAGGTGCAGAGGGTT
Organism: Trichonephila clavata; assembly: GCA_019973975.1. NCBI lineage: Eukaryota > Metazoa > Arthropoda > Arachnida > Araneae > Nephilidae > Trichonephila > Trichonephila clavata. Next base: position 22,063 of record BMAO01010029.1, read on the forward strand.
GGAGAATATTTCCCTCCCCTCTAGTTCCATCCAAAATTGTGGAGGTGGAGATAGGCGGTGCCGCCATCTATCGTGAATGAACCGAGCGAAATCGTACTGTCATCTGCATGGTGCTCAAAGCTAAATGCTAACGACAGGCGTACACCTAGCCCCTTGCCACGATGAATTAAGTGGGCCTCGATCTGACATCGTCAGACAGGTGGCATTAGAAACAACAACGAAACGAAAATCTCTTAACGCAGAAAAAGATTTTCCTTCTGGGAATGAAAAAAAATATGGTAAACACCTGAGATTTAGAAGAGGTTTGAAATGAAAGAGAGGTGGTTTCACATTATTTTTCTGTGTCATTGGATTGTTCTATGTGATGCTGTTGTTCTATTGTTTTAAATATATACGGAATGTTTAGATAATGTTAATTACAAAAAATGAATTAATTATTTTTTGTCCCCATTTATATATACCAGTACCACAGTTTAAAAGCAGTAATTCTCTTGATTTTACTTTTTGGATTAAATTTGACATAGTAATCAGTGCGCATCTTTTAAGGGTAATATATTACAGGTTTTGAATAATAAATCCGATGCAGGTAGTTTTAAAAGAACCGTCATTCACCAACACTGTAAATACTCATAATTTTAATAGTTTTATTTGGTACTTAGTATAAGGGATTGCAATATTGGACCAAAAGTTCAATACCGGTATTTCTTAGATCTTACTACCGGAATACCGGTTTTGAAACCGATAATAGAAATTTTAGAAAAAGAAAGAAAACACATGTGTTTCTTTATTTTATTTGCCAGTTTTACTAGAGAGTGTAAATATCACAAAAAATAATTTGTAACTTATAAATTATAACAGCATATAAAGGATCACAAAAAAGTTAAGGAACATCTTATTTATAAAAATCACAAAAAAGTGTAAATGTCACTATTCAGTCTGTGGTATTATTACAAATTTTTCAAAAGGGATCTTTAAAAACATAATGCATTAATTCTACTATCATTAAGCCTGGAACATAATTTTGTGCAAAAATTACCAGCTGTCGAAAACGCGCTTTCGGCATCTACGCTAGTTGGTGGTACTGTTAGCAATGCACGATATACTTTTTCCAAGTATTTACCATTAAATCCCTCATCTTCAAATAAATCGATTTCTCGTCGGATGGTTTTGGATCCATATATAGTTGATATGCAAATACAATGTGAATAACAAACTCGCCAATTTATAAAATATTGAAATATTGCGCGCTTTCTTCACAGCTACAACCTTGTTTTCACAGATACGAATATCTCAGACTACGAATCCTGCACGTGTGCATTATCGCTCTGAGTTGTAATAGGATAGTTTTGGGATAGTTCCTTTGAGCATTCACATATTTAATCACTTCCCTTGATTATATTCATAATCCAAATAATTTCGCCCATCATGGAGACATAAAAACAAAAAGTACACTATTTTCGTATGCTGGCGATCCCTGAACATATTGTGGAGACAATTTAAAAAATTTCTAGTAAAAATCAAAAAATCGGTATCAAACTTGTGAATACCGGTATTACAAAATTGTACAAATGACTCAAAATACCGGTATTCGGTACCCCGGTGTTGCAATCCCTACTTAGTATTATATCGTCGACTAATTTCGTAAAATCAAAAGACGTTGCCAATTCAAAAATGTCGCAAAATTCTGTCGTCATTAGTATTGTTCAAGAATTGCGCGAAAATGGTTTATACTGTTGGCTGCATATCGCAACGTCTTTTGATTTGACGAAATTGGTCGACGATATAATGCGTACCTTTTTAACTCAGCGGGTCATTACAGTTTCTATGAACATCTCCAATAGCTGTATTTAAACTACGATGATAATTGCACAAAAAGTAAATGATTTCAAATACTTTAAAAAATTTATAAATATGAATAAAAGTGTAATATTTGCTGATGGTCTTTAAAAATGCAAAAAAAAATTTTCTCTCAAGAATACATGCCACTATGTGTTAATATATTGCCATGGATATAGATTTTTTCAATACATTTTAAATATTTGCGAAAAATTGATATAAGTTTTAAAAAAATGAAAAGTGTTTTTGTTAAATGTTCGATATGTGTCTTACTTAAATATTCCAAAAGAAAAAGAAATCCGTATAAAATTATTACTCTGAGAAAAAATAGGTCATACAAAGAAAATTATTCATTAAACATTTACGATTCATATTTCATAAAATATCTATTAAGTTCTAGCCATACATCCCAAAATGATGTACTATATTCATCCCTGAAGTTCAAAATACCGGTTTTCAGAAAACGGCGTTTAGTAGAACATGTGTTTGGGAACTAATGCAGATGTCATCAAGCAGACGATTCGGTATAAAATGACATGTTATCATTAAAATGTCGGATTTCAGGATAATAGGCACGGAAGAGAAATGTATTCAAATGACAAAAATTCTAGCATCATCATTTAACATACAGTACTCAGAGTTAACAGTCTATTGACGACTAGATGCATTTTAAATTTTGATATATTATTTTATGTTGACAAGCGGGATGAGGCAATTTTTAATCAAAAAGAACAATAGTGTGTTGTATTACTTTAACTGGAAGCCATAAAATAAATATTAACATACTACTTACCAAAAGAGTGAACATGCCTTTACTTTAAAAAATCACCCTAAAATTTTATTTTTGCAATTAAAATACACTAACATTTTCCCATGAAATAGATAAACATTCTCTACAATAAATAGAACATGTATTTTGAAACAGAACAAAACGAAATGTTAAGTAATTGCTCAGGATATATTTCAAATCAATGCCTTACTTATATAATATAGTAAGTGAATAATAAAAGCCTAAGTTTATCCCATGGGTGCCGTTTATTCTTATAATCACTAAAAAAAAAAATCTCCGGATGAATGATAATATCTTAAAAATATACAAAAATTAATTACTTTTTAAGTTCAACCAGCGTTGATTTAATATATAACAATTCTTTTCCCTGTCTGAAAAAACATATTTAGAATAATGACAAAAGATGCCAACTTAAGCAGCGTAACTTTAACAACAGACGATTACAGATCATAAAATAAAATAAATAATCATATGCATTAGAGTTAAATATGAATTACTAAATTAAAGCAGACGATAATAATAAAGAAGAAAGTTTTCACAACATAAACAATATCTATATATAACTACTGCACAGTTCAAAATAAAGAAATTTTGATAGAACAACATATTTTTCAAAACGAAACCATATATATTAGGAACTACTGAAAATCTGAAGCTTTTTGTGTTTGTGAACTTTTTTTTATATAAATATGGCGCTCCATAATATTCATTTAAAAATGTCTACAAAAGGAAACAGACGTCCTATTTTAAAGATGGAAACTTCCTATCTCAGCTTTTTATTATTTTATTTTTTATTTTAGTTCACTAATGCACTGAAATTACATAAATCTATTGCAGGCCGTCATAACATCAACGAATTATGACGAAAAACAGTACACTGTTATTATTTGTTGTTGAGAAGCTTGTATGATAAACATGTGGATACCAATTAATTTTTTTTCAAAAAGAGTAAAGTGTGCATGCTTAATTTTGACTCAAAGAGTTTTAACACAGAACACACGCTAAATAGATACTCGTCATATTTGTTCATCGAACGTTTCTTTATACCAATTCGTCGAATCAAAGATGGACTTATGCTCAATTGCCTGAATGGCATCTTCCTTCTGTATAAACATTATGCCAACATAAATACATTGAACAACTATGTTTCTTAAGCGTGGTCAACTACCATGCAAATGGTTTTGGATTTAGAAACTTCTAACCAGGCAATATTAAATTTTACTAAGATGTTTTTCTTGCTTAAATCTCTGCATATATATTTTATTTTTAATTACATTGAAAATCGCTTAACAAGAAACTGAGAAGACTGAAATATTTTTTGGGGTTAAAAGAAATTTGTGTTAAAGGATGTTGAAAAAAAACTATATGTCAACAAAATTAAGTTTATTAGAGTTTATTTTACTAACATAGACATTTAAGAATGCATGAAACAAAACCATTCACAAGAACTTAAAGAAATGTTGTTTGAAATGTAACAAAATGCTCAAATCTTTTGAAAAGCAAAACATTCACCGAGTTTTGGGAAAAAACCTGTCATATTTCTTTACATTGTGTCTTCTTTATCATCAAACTGTCAACAAATTGTTCGATGTCGTCTATTTTGTTATTAATTTCACCATTGGAATGTGCGTCTAAATAACTGAGTATCCTTTACATGATTTTCCTCATTTCAAATGATGTTGGATGAAATGTGCATTATTCATTTCATTTTCATCATCGAAATCTGTATCAATGATACTTTTTGAGCTTTGAATAAACTCCAAAATGTCTTTGCCTGCCATAGTTGGGGCTGTACACACATCATCATCTACTGCAATGGATTCTTCTGATAGGACAATAGGACAGTCTAATCAAGCTGGTGTTTTCCTTATTTTGTTCATTCCCAAAAGGTAGATCTTTTCGTGTTAAGATGTTGTTTTGTGTTTTGTTTTGTTAAGATGTTAATTAAGATTGTGTTTTCTCATGTTGTATTTAACAATATAATGCAACTAATGAACTTTTTACTGACAGAAAAGTAGAGTACTATACTTTTAAAAAAATTTAAAAATTATTAAATTTAAATATGATTCGGCTCATCTAGGGCACAAATGTGACCAAATGCCGAAAACCCGAGGTCAATCGGTTGCTTGTTGGCTAAGAATACGGTACGACAAAATATGGAACGAAGACGAAATTTGGGTCCTAATAGCGCTTTTTTTACACTACGTGAAAAACGCGCTAAAAATATGCATGAAAATATATAGTAGTTTGTCGGGACCGACGTATTATTTCGTGTCAACGGATATTTTGTCTGAAGCGTTTTCGCGTCAAACCGTATTTTACTGTACATGCTTAGTTTTGGATTATGCTTCATTTAAATTTTTCGTGGTGCATCAGTTTTGTGTTTCCATGAAACTGTCATTTTATTTCCAAAAAATAGAAATTCCCTACAATACAAAAAATTTGTTAATTTTTAATAAAACTGGGGGGGGGGGGACCAACCCCCAATGTACAAATTTTACTACTGCTCATACTCATTGCTAAAATTGCAAATGTAATTTTCATGTCTATTGAAGTTCTATTTATTTGTTCTTTTTAAGGTTCCATTTCAGTTAAATTCACAGCTGAAGCTGTATCGTTCAACACTTTATTAATTCCTCAGACTTTGACAAACCTGGAGATTTTACAGCTTCCGGAAACTTTGAGTTTTTAGTTCCGTTGATTGTTAATAACCTTTTGCATAAGGTAAAGCCTTTCTTCTCTCGCAACTATTTCAGTTCATGCAATCGTTGCGGTATTTTTCTACGAGAGCTAGCAATAACGTACTATGGCAACCGTATTGGCAGCATTTTATGAAACGAAGCCCATGGTTGCCAATTCTGCGCACACGACACATGCGAAATCGGGGTTACTAACTTGGCGAGTTATCTTGAAAGCTGGCATTGTCGCGATAGTATGTAATGAAAAACTTTTTTATATAAAAAGAGAGGAAACGTTCTATATTGGATAGTTTAAGGCAGTGATTCCCAAAGTGGTCTATATAGACCCCCAGCGGTCTATGACGATTTCCAAGGGGTCTATGCCAGTCAAAAAATAATTTGGGGGTCCATGAGGTGTAAGGGGGGTCTATGTGATACTGGCTCTCATTAAACTAGACCGTAACTTTAATTTATAAGAAAATTTATAATCACGTGTAAACCAAATTTTACCTATTTAACAGATTTATTTACTAAATTTAATGAGGTTAATTTGCATTTACAAGGTGACAGCATACATTTTATTAAAACAAGAACCCTTTCAGCTTTTCTTTCCTAATTTAAGCTAAAGTAATATGATACTGCCCGAATTTTCTAAATTTCTCACCGACAATCTGTCAGAACGTTTTAACCTACATTCAACATTTAAATGCCTTTTATTCTGATTATGAAACCAGGTTTGAGAAAGTTTTGACTATCGCAATACAACAGTAGGCAGTGAATTCATGTTGTCATATCGAAAAAATGTCAGATTACAATAGGAACTAATAAGCATTAACGAAGAGCTTAAAGTTTAGAAACGGATGCCTGCAGTTTTGGCTTTAAAAAGTCAAATCTGTTACTTTTCTCAACTTATGGAATATTGTGAGATTTTTCATTGCTTTTCCTACAGTGAAGGAATTTCAGCGGGGATGCCAATCTCGAAAGAAAAAAAACTGGGCGCTATACTAAAAGAGGAATTTTAAATTAAACCAGACAAGATGGTTACCAAATGTTGAAAATTTGATATTGTAGTACTAGGGATTCACCCCTCCCATTAAAATAATTTGTTTGTTTTTTAGTTAGTTTTTTTACAGTTTTATTTATTAATTAATTTAAATTTAATTGATTAACATATGCCTTTTACATTTTAAACACTATACTTCATTACATTTAGAAATTTAGTTCTTTTAAAGTAGGAGCAGTAGTACCAGCAATTGAAAAGAATTTAGGTTGATAAATTTACTAAAATTCAATATTAATTAAGCAGGGGTCTACCGCAAACCGAAAAACATGGCAAGGGGTCTACGAGACAAAAAAGTTTGGGAACCTCTGGTTTAAGGTAAATAAAACAAATTTTTCTCTATCTCTTTCTCAGTATATTTTTAATATGAATACAAATCCACGTCTTCAGAGTTATTTTCGCCTACTGTCGCTATACAAGACTCAAACTCGGTACACATTAACATTTTCAGAGATTAAAAAGAGTTTCAATATTAATACAAATTTGCGTAATTGGAATATGTATATCTACTTAGCATACAACTACCTTTGATATTTTATTAACATGCCAATTTCCCTTTTAACAAGCAAAAAGCAATTTGATAATAATTAAATACAATACAATATAAAATATGAGAAATATAATATAATATAAAAGATGAGAAATTTAAAATTATATTTCATATCAGAAAAATAGTTGGATGTTAAAAAGAATTTAGTTTGACGATATAATTAGCAACTCTTAGTATAATAGAGAAATCGGAGTATAATGTAACGAACTCTAGACCCATTCTGAAACTCAAGGTGGCAACGGGGACTGATCCGAGGTACTGCGCCTGCCCAAGTGCCACCCCAGGGAGTTCGGTGTTTACCACTCGACGAGGGAGGTCGTTTTTTTAGCTCCACTCGTGAGCTTAGTGTGGAGATTTAGATTCCGATGATTGTCTCGCACCGAGAGAATGTGGTAAGCTCCACCAGTGAGCTTTATGAAGAGATAATGCAGTGATTGTATCTCCAAGAGAAATCTGTAAGCTCTACCAGAGAGCTTTGCGTGAAAGTTTTGTATCTGCCAGAGGCAGAGGTGTTGGAGGCCACCCTCGGGCCCATTTCTTTTTTTTCTCTCTCTAAAAGTGTCAACGAGCTAAGAAAATTCAATATTTACCTGAAACGTGTAAAAAGTGTAAATTTTTGGTGTATGTTAGTGTTCTATTTCTGTGTATGAAAAAAACCCAATTAAACATCTTTGAAATTTCATCAATTGATAACGCTAGGACATTACAATAATATTAACCTTTTTACTGTTTGAAAAAATATGTAGAATTTAGTTCCTATATCCATCAACTTGAACCCCTTACCTAGTTTGCCCGTAGACCGTGCGGGCTCTCGAAAGCTTGCCACAACCAGTTAGCCTATACGCTGTATGGACACTGATATTTTCTTCTTTCTACTTTTGATTTGCACGTATTTTTAATTCTTATAATGAGATTATTAGTGCTAGTGTGTTTTTTAGAGATGTAGTTTATCCATGGTACTGAAATACATCTCATCTGGGATTTTCTTTGCGGCGAAAGCGGGAATTTTTAGTTGAAAGCAGGAATTGAGATTCTTGTAAGAGTATTCGATAAACAATTAACATAATTAAAAAAATTTTAAGTCAATTCCTACTTAGATCAACAAAAAAAATTTATTTTAGTTACTTTTTATTCTATAGTTACAATTAATATAAATATGTATACACATATGAGAGAATCACAATTTTAAGTGGCACTTAATTTTCATTAATAATCATTAAAGTATCACATTGTCATCCAAAACAATCGTGTATATAAAATTTCAGTTCAACTGTTCAGCTTTGAAACGTGAGAAAAAATAAATCTTTTAAAGGTTTGATCCAAGTCGTTAAAAATGAAGCCAGCGTGGCTGTATCTGTTATTCTTTAAATAATTAATTTCAGTCAATAATTTTAAATAATTATAATTAACTTATATCGTATTGTTACCCAAAACAATAGCGTATAGAAAATTTCAGCCCAAAAGAGCGCTTTAAAATGTGAGAAAAAACATTTTCAAGTTCTGAATCGTTAAAATGGTCGATAAGTCTTCAAAAATGATGCCAATGTGGCTGTATTTGCAATTCTTTGAATAATTAGTTTTAATCAATTAATTTTTATTAATTATAAATTACTGCACTGTCATCCAAACTAAGCGTGTATATAAAATTTCAGCTCAACTGAGTGCTTTAAAATGCATTTTATTAACAATTGAAAATTTAAACACGATAAATATAGAGAGAAAGTGAGCTAATAGTAGGGATTGAAAAACAGGGACTGGAAAGGCAATGTGCAATTTGTTGCTTGAGAAGAAATGAAAATGGACAGATAATCCAAAAAAGCCAATATTTGCTGTCTCCATTGCATTGTAAGCATTAACCATGCTTTAAATTGTGTACGAGGTAGGAATCCAAAGTTCCCGGACTGAGCCAATCACGTGAACAATTTTTGAAGTAGAGTGACTGCGATAACATTTCTGTGTTTTACTGCTCTTTCTTCCTTTCTTCTAAAAGTGATTTTCTTAAATCAAGTGGTCAGTGGCTCGCCACGGCGTCGTATTTTGTAAGCGGATGCGTATTTAATAACAGGTCTTTGAATGAAATGACGTTTGTAGAGCAGAGAATGGATATGAAATTTTGTAGAAAACACGTTTTGTAGATACGGAGATTTTCGAAGTGTTGAAGCATATGTACAGCAGCGATACATTATCATGAATGCAAGCTTTTGAGTGGCATCGACGTTTTAGGGAAGGCAGGGAAAATGTCGAAGACGACGAATGCTGTGAACGTCCGCAGAGTTCCCACACCCCTGAAAACATTGGAAAGAATTATGCGGCGGTATGTAAAAATAGGCTTCAAACAACTACGGGGTGAAAACGAAAACAATTGCTTTGTCACATCTTCCTTACTCCCAAATGATTTTTCCCCCTGCGGCTTCAGAATATTTCCAGAACTGGCTTTCAGGGTCATCGATTCCAATCTGAAGATGAAATTAAGAGTGCATCGCAGGCTGACATGGGTAAAAAATGAATTCCAGAAATTTTCACGAAGACCTTTACAATCGATGCAAAAGTATGCTGTTGCTCAAAGGTCTTATTTCAAAGGAGGATGTGTGTTTTTGCAATTTAATCGGTAATATTTTTTTAGTTACAGATTCAGTCAGGGTACTTTTGAATCCTACCTCATGCAATGCACATGCACACAAAATTCTCAACCGTTTAAAAGGAGGTACGAACATGAAATTTTTTTGTAAGTATGAGAAAAAATTTTTTCTTTCTAAAGATATATGAAACATTTTTCATAGCATGCAAAGTGTACTTATAAAACTCAAACTTAAAAGGTTTTTCGTGTTCCATTATTATAAAATAAAAATAAAAAATGTGAAAACTTTAAAATTGAAAATTAAAATAAAATTCTTCTATTTTTGTATTCTATTAAGTATTATATTTAATTATGTGCATAAAAAATATGCCTTTTTTGGAACATTTTTAGCAAAAAAAAAAAAAAAAATCACGGTTTAAGGAGTTAAGCGACGACAGCTTTAAAACAAATATCGCAAATAAGTCATGCACAGGGTGGAAATTTAAGAAACAAAAGGCACCCTTTCATGATGAGTCATTAGGAAGATAACACGGCGCGATCTTTAAAGGTAACCTTTTCTGGAACTTGCTACTCATTGGCAACACGTTAGTTACTTTACGTACAAGTCTATAACGACCCTTATTAGATTGTTATTTGAAATAATCTCTTAGATAGTATTTCGCATTGTCACCATCAAATTTAAAATTTTAAAATGATGTTATTTTTATTTGTTTACTTTTTTTACAAGTGAGAATGTTATGTAACACATTTCGTAATGCGACATAAAATGTTTTCAGTAAAAAGTATGCTGAAATATATCGTATTTTCATTCATTCGAATGAACTTGATTTGGCCAGCCTAATGGGAGAAAAATACGCAAGCGGAGATAGCTTCTAAATTTTTTATAAATTTCTTTGTGAATCTTTTTATCATAACAAAGCAGAAGAATCGAATTTTTGTTTTTAATTAGTTAAATTAAATTTGTCAATTTACCGGGTATGTTTTTTCCCCTCGTAGTATTTCCAACATTTCTAAGTATAACTTTTATTTCTTAACCAATTTTCTGAACACTAACTCTGTGTCATTAGCCGTTACAGAAACCACCACACAAAAATAAATTTTGAGTTTATTTAGTTTATCGTATGAGATTTTCACTACTCTCTCTTTGAGGTTGGAAAACACACAAATATGAAAAACTAAATAAATTTCTTTTTAAGGCTCTTCTCCAAATGCCAAGTGGACGAATGAGTTATTATTAACGTCGCATTATTCACCTATATACTGAGAGCTTTTGGTGATGACCTTTGCAATTTTGAACCATGGTTAAATGAAGAGGACGACACCTGAGCTGATATCCTCCTCTCCTAACTTCCACACCACATCAATATGAAGACGTTTGAGCCTCGACATGTTTAACGTGCATTTGCCCTCTCTCCACTGCGGGTCTTCAGAGGTATATGGCTACAACTCATGACACGTAGGCCACGAGTCTGTTACCTTGACCACTAGTCTACCGTGACCACTTTCTCATATCAAAGAAACCTTTTCAAATTGGAACAAATTTTCAGGAAGAGAACTGATCCAATTTTCATATTAGTTTGTTATTTTGTTAAATTACTCGTATACAGGATTCTTAATATTCAAACATTAAAAAAATATACAATTTTTTCCAAAGAATAGCGAAGTCGAAATGTAACATAAACGACTAAGAGTTTTTTTATTATTATTTAAGCCAGGGGTGAGCATTCAGTCGATCGCGATCGACCAGCGGACTTCCAAGACATTTTGGGATGACTGCCTTTTCTAATATGCGCATAATAAAAGAAACATATTTATGGAGAACCGACTCAAGCTTGACGGGAGAATCGACTTTTTACTTTCGATGCGACTGTGCTTACTTGAGAAAATAATTCGATGAATGAGTAAACGTCCCATGTGCCTTCATTGGAAGTGGGCGATGATGCTTAGCACGTTCACTGCAGCTGCAGTGGAAAAATTGATCGGTTAATTACTTTTCCCCCATACGCCGACTGGAAGTGAGAATAAGTCTTGATGACCAGCATTTCCCGTGAAAACACGGAATTGGCTACTAAGACATCACCCCGCGCTACCGCGGGATTGGGTTCTCGTATTCAGACTGAGTCTTCTACTGAGGAAGAGAACTGACTATAACTAAAACGATAACTAATTTGATTAAAATGATTGATTTTGAATTGTTTTAAAACAAATGTAACATTTGATATTATATTTGCGGTTATTATTATTATGTTTGTATCTTGCGTTTTACTTTAAATGTAGTTTTAAGAGAGTAAGTTTTTTTTATTGAAGTCATGTAGGTAAGTACATATTCCATACTTAATAAGTTTTAATAAATATTCTAAACCTTTTTTTGTGTTATCAAAACTGCCTCACTGCAACGCAGCACCTTGAAAAAAATTAGAAGTAGCCCGTACCCTGGAAAAGTTTGCACAGCTCTGGTTTAAGCTGTTAGAATCTCCTATTCTTTAACATTGCTCGAAGATGAGTGTTAAAGCAAGGAATTTTGCGCAATTGAAAAAAAAGGAAGTGGATAAAGATCGGCCGTTTTTTCCCCCATCGGCAAATTTATATTATGCATTTTTATTTTAAAACGGATACTCAGTCGGAATGATAACGTTAGGTTTTTTTTCAAAAAAAATGTTTTATTAAATAGATAAAACAGGAAAAAAATAACAATTTTAAACTATTTATAACAAATATCTTGTATTAAATTTCCTTCTCGCTTTCACTGGCTGAATCGCCACTGGACCATCCAGTAACAGCATCTTGAAGTGTATCAGCAAATCCAAGAGGCTTGGCGTTTTTGTCTGAGTGTGATTATGGGGGAGCCAGTATCCCAAGTACTAAAGTACAGATGCACAACAACCAACAACTCCAGCACCAATTTTGCATTGACAATACCTTTCAATGTTTAGATTATGACCTATACCTGTTCTTATCCATATGTTATATACTTTTGAACTTGTGTGCCGTGATCTCTACTGCAGTCGAACAACTGAGGAATCTTCTCGATTTACGTAATGAGAGTACAGCCTCGATTGATCAAGGTATCGTGAGTGTATGATCGGCTTTGCTTAAGCTAATATATCCCAAGAGTTAAACATCGTAGCTCATTTCATGTTAAACGTGGAAAATCTGGAAGATCAGAGTCACTTAAGTCCATATCGCCCTTTTTCTTACCCAGCCGATCAGTCTGACCGATTCGCGGACAAGCTATTTTGTTTCGAATCACATCAACGCGCTCGATGAACCAAACCAAATGAATGTCAGTTTAAAAGCCTTATTATTGTAGTATTTGAGAGACCAAAAAATATAATGGTGCTTAAAGCGCTTAACAGTTTTTTTTTTTTTTGTACATGAAAGTTAGAAAAGGCGCTTAAAACAACAATACTCAACGAATTTGCCAAGTTTGATGACTTTTTTATGTTACATGCTATTTTTTTTCTATTTTAGAATAAAAGTAAAGATCAATACTTTAAGTTCACATAAATATAATAATATTGCTCTAATAAATAGTTTGAATTTTCATGACTATGTTGGGCGAAAAAAGGCAGATCTTTCTTTACCCACCTCCTTTGTACGGAGGAGTATTCAAAATTCAACATAAATAAATCATATCTCAGCCGGCAAGGTGCTGTCAAAGGTATATCCCTGATTTTGAATTCCAAATACACAACTATCAAGCCTATCGATAATATTTTATCTACAGCTCTCTATTCCATTAATCACGCAACAGTACACATAATTGCAGTATAGTTATCACTTAACTATTAAATAATATTAAAAATGAAATCATTTTATTCTTTACTTTAAGATACCAAAATATGCGATAGTTTTATCAAATAATAGATTAGGTTTTAGTCGTATTATTTTTGATGAATGCAGTTTTATAAATATGACTTTTTCAAAACCATTTGAAGCATTTAAATTATTATAAACGATACAAATGATTATAATCACACGCATTTTGTAGATTCTGAAAACTAATCTTTCGATAAAACTAAAAGAAGTAATTTTTTAAAAGTAAGTTATAAAAGAAATATTAATATTAATTAGTAGAACATTTTTGAACTTACATTCACAAAATGTCATTCCATTTAGCGCAGAATTTTAAAAACAATATAAAAGTTATGAGATATAGATAAACACTTGGCAATAATGTTCAATTTTTAAGTTATATTGAATTACATTTTCAAACGACTGAAAAGTATTTAAAACATTTCTCAATTCCAAACTATTTTTCTTTTTAGTATTTTCGTATCATAAAAAATATAAGTTACTCTTTATCGTCTGATATTATCACTATTGTTTTTATTGTTTGTTAAATTATTGTACAACCTTATCTTAAGGTTTCTGTCTACGTCCGGAACTGTGTGATTTTGCAAAACCGTATAAATGAATTTTTTTTACTTAGGATCACTTTAATTATAATATACTCATAAAATCATTTTAAGAATATTATTAAAGTAAAAAAAAAAATATTTAAATGCAATTTTTTTTTGGCTATGGAAATTGTTTCTGTTATGATAATACTTTGTAAGAAAACTTTTGTAGGATCTTGAACAAGGATTTTTGAAACAAATAAAAGTCTTAGTTATTATAGGCAAAATATTATTATTATAGAGGCATTTTCTCTAAAAGGAGAATATTTTTAAAATATTTCATTCTTTCTTCACTATTTATCCAAAAAAAATACTTAAATAGTTTTTTTTTGTTGTTATAATAGTCTTAAGAAAATTTTATAGGAATATTTTAATTCAAGTGACTCTAAATACCAAAATATTATTTATTTATACACTTTTTCAAAATCCCGGTTCCGAACGTAGTCAGTAATCTTCAACGGAAATTAAAGGTGTCTAATACTATGTTTTTATTTCATGTTTACCTGTCATTTAACTTATTTTCCATAAAAAATAGTTTTTGAAAAACACATTTAATTAATAATATAAACGAAGAGAGTATTTTTTCATTATTATTAATTAACTGTGGTACGATATAAACTAAATAATTAAACTTAAATACAGGTTTTTCAAGGATTTTGTGTACTTAAAATTCAAGATTAATTCAAAATTCGCATAATATTATTTTTTCCTCATTAATAAAAGACGGTTATGTTACACCATAAAGCTACCTATGTTTACAATATTATAAAAATAATTATTTATGCATTCATAGCATTAAGGGAGTTAACGGCCTCTTAAAAGAAGAAAGATACCACTAGGGTTTCTTGATGTGGTTAGATTATTTTGTATTCAGCGAAAATAAAACTGGAATGACTTTTGACTAGCTTTCATTATGCAGTCAAATGTCAGAGTAATTTTGTTGACAACAGCAAACCCTCGTTTGAGGAAGTAAAGTTTTTTTTTGCGATTCTTACACATAATTATTTTTTCAGATAAACGTGATAGTGCATATCATGAATATATTCTTTCTTCTAATTGTAGAATAACACACTGAACTTCGCTATGAGGACAGAAGGTCAAAATGTAGGTACTGAGGAGTTTTTAACGTTAGAAATGCATATAACATGGGTAATGAAGTACTTTAATAATATAGAAATATAGAAATTATAGAAATTATAGAAATTTATTATAGAAATTTACATTGCTAAAATCATACATTAATTCCACAAACAAAGATAAAAAGTGTTTAAAAAAACTTACCCAAACACCAAATCATATTGATAAGCTTTAGATGACATTTCCAATTGTTATTTAAATCAAAAGCTGTCAAAATTAACACTTATCCTCATATACAGGCTAGAGAACAAACAATAAAATGCAACTTTTCTGGTAAAAAGAAACCAAGCAAACCTCTGTCAGTAGTTATTCATAGCTTCCCATGAGTAAACTGAAATCCTCAAATATGTCTACTATCGAAGTGTATTTGTTATTTTCTTAGATAAGAACACAAAATATTGGTTATCAGTTTGTGTAAAAGAGATAAAAAAAGCTCCTAAGAAGAGTAAATCCTTTCAGGTAATATGACGATATGAAGCCATATGATGTCATTAGCTAACAAATGTAACTTCCGATTTTGAGCATTCCTTCAGTATGACACATGTTTGGTGTGGGTTTTCGGATATGATTATATGTTAGGGAATTTATTTATTTTTATTTTATGTTGAGCTTCGCTTTTGAGATACATCGATTGGTTGCTTTGATACTCGCAATGTCTACGCAAGGTATTGTAAGATACTTAAACTTTGATGTGTGTTCAAATATTTGTTATTGACATTACTTGCAAGAAATAGTTAAAGAAACTATTACACTTCTTACTATCAATTTCAAATTTGCACTGAGATTCCAAAATAAGTTGTAAAATTGTATGTTAAATGTAGTAAAAAGGCATGGTTACACGCTGAATATAAAATGAATTAAAATGACTTCCAGTGTGTGAATATTACTGTCGATTAAATCATTCGGATTGGTAAATTAATACGTTGTTTGTATTTGAATAATAAATTCGTCTCTTGTGTGTAGATAATTTACTAAAACATTAATAAATTTTGAAAAAAAACGGAATTTTTTCTTGAAAATATATATACAGTGAAATACGTTTAACGCGAAAATGCTCAAGATGTATGATCAGTTAACACGAAATAATATAATGGTGCCGACAAACTACTAAGTATTTTCATGCATTTTTTCTTCTAACACGAAACGAAAAACGCTTAACACGAAAAGATTTCCTTCCTGGGAATGAGCAAAATACGGGAAACATCAATCGAAGTTTGAAAAAGTTTCTGTATTATTGGACTGTCCTACTGTTAAATCGGAAGAATTCGTTGAAAAAATGATATAATGTGTGTCAGGCCCAATTATGGCACACAAAGACATTTTGGAGTTTGTTGAAAGCTCAAAAAATATCACTGATGCAGATTCCGATGGAGAAAATGAAATGAACAATGCAGCTCTTGTTCCCATGTCAACCTGTAACGGGTATATCCGCGTTTTTCCTAACAGTCCTCTACGGGAATAACTTTCTTAATATATTATTAAATTGAAAACTTCCTCCCGAAGAAGAACAAGACGTCTATGTAAATTATGTCATGTATTTAAATATTAGCTTTCGGGTTCGAGTAGGAGAGAGGGGTTATAGAAGCTAAAAGATAGAGTGAAGATTAACATAAGCTAGACGAGAGCACTTCGACGAGTAAAGCTAGACGAGAGCACTTCATAGATTATTTGATTAATATTAAGATTGATGATTTGGTCAATTAGTTGTTAAATTAGATTCGGTCCGTTTGGATTGGATTACTCTTCAGAAATTATCTTTAAATATAAGAAGGTGTATTGCCTAAGTGTAAGTGATCCGATTTATTATTATAGTATCTCCAATTATCTCGTCTACTTCGCTATTGCTCCCATATTTATCAATTGGTGCATTTGTTAACTTGGGTTGTTGAATTTGTGTCGTTGTTGAAACATAAATAAATTGTGTTGTTCTGATTATGGCTAGTTTTCCTTCTAACTCTCGTACATTAATGGATGGGATAGCTCATCCATGACAATCCGAGAAGAGGAACATCATGGTAGTCAGATAACATAAAAGTATGCGCAGTTATTGAAACTCGCATTCCAATGATGAAGTGAATAAACAAATGGATGGCATCGAACAATCTGTCGACAGTTTGATGCTAAAAAAGACAATGCAAAGAAAAATATATATATATCAGATTGTTTTCCCAAAATCCAATAAATGCTTTGTTGTTCAAAAAACTTGGAAAATTTTGTATTAAATTTCATTAAGTTCTTGTGAATATTTTTGTTTCATTGATTTTAATTAAATACATGCATATTTATGTAAATAAAATGTACTCTAATAAATTTAATTTTGTTGAATATATCTTTTTTTCAATATCCTTTAACACGAAAAAATATTTCAGTCTCCTCAGTTTTGTGTTAAACGATTTTCACTGTATATAGAAAAACAGCCCTATAAAATTAAATAAAATCGATGCATTGAGACGAAAAGATCCAGAAGAATATTGAAAAACAGGAATAAAAATATGAAAAAAACCCCCATTTTTTATACCGCAGACTATAGGCCCTACAGTACAGGGTAAACTTTATAATGGCGTTTTTCTTTCTATTCTTGTTTTTTTTATAATCTTCCAAATAAATTCAATATTGGCTTAATATTACTAAATTATTCTAAATTATTCATTAATGAAAATTTTAAATAAATTTAATCACTTAATTAAATAAAAGTTCCGCTGCAACAAAAACTAAATTGAATTTGTCTCAAAAACACGTTTTAAAATAATCATACATAGCAATTAGTTTCAATAACCGTAAATCGCATTGTACAGAAATGTGAGGATATTTTTTAAATACAGAGAACGGCTCTGAACATTTGAAATATTTTTTGTCTCCTTTTTCAAAATTACAATGATTATAAAATTAATGGAGAAATAAAAAATCTTAAGGACTATTTGTGAAAGTTTAATTTTGTTTTAATTTACGTCATACTCTGAAGCAACCTGAGGGCTGTTGGCGACTCGTAAATTTGATTCCCGGTCGAGTGATGAAGACTTTGAGCCTCGATAGGCTTAACGTGCATCAGTCTTTCTACAAGGCAGATCTTCAGTGGCGCCAGGTTTCAAACCCTTGACTTAACAACGCTGGCCACAAGTTCGCGACTGTCCCCCCACTCGACCATTGCCATCACTATTCCCGAAATAGAGCATCGCTTATGTTGTCCATATATAATCAAGTCAAATAAAAATGGGGGGGCTAGAACAATCAAAATTTATTTTCTAGAAGTTCAAGTTGCTCTAATTTTTTTAATCCATGAAATGCGATTCTATAAATTTAATCTTTTGCTTAAATTTCCACTTTAACGATTAAACAGTTTGTTTAAAACGAATCTACCGGTATTTAAAGACAGATTTATTAATAACGCTGCTAAAGTATGTCATTTACTTTTCTTGATATTTAACATTTTATGAATTTGGCACACATTCATTTTAAATTATATAGGGAAGCATTTATATTAATTAAAATTAACACTTAACTAAATCTTTTCAATATTGATATAAAAGTTGTCCAAACTAAAGAGAAACATGTACGAAATTTCCCTTAACGGTAAATGTGTTTTAAAAAAAAAAAGAGGGGGAAAAAGACATGGGCTTTTTCCGCTTCGCCGGCGCAAGCGATTAAGTCGCCAAAAATAATGCAGCCAACACCAAAAGGAATATTCCCGCTGGTTAACTTTGGCCGCCACATTTTCACAACAATTGGCGGTCTTTTCTTATCAGTAACGCCTATTTCATAATGCATCAAAAACATGAAAAACCAATGAGAACTAACATTTTTACAATTTTTTATGTGTATATTGTATGTTGTCACCAATAAAGCCTGCTTTAGCCTGCCGGCGAAACGGAAAAGTACCAAAAACATTTGTATTCTCTTAAACGAATTTTGAAAAAAAAATTCATTTAATGTAAAATTGTTATTTACGTTTGAAAGTGGCATTTTATCTGTTGTAGGAATAATTACATTTCACAAGGTAAAGTAATATCAACCCGTACAAGCGAATCCAGATGAAATTTACGGTTTGTTGATAGCAAAACGGCAAAAATTTCATGAACACTTTTATGCCTTTTTATATTGACTCGAAGATATGATTTGGGTACGATATCTTCTTCAAATTGCGTTCTCTAAAAAGTGTTTTATGACTGTTAACTTTTATGAACTTTTACTTTGTACCCAAAGGAGAAGGCAAAAAAATGGCATTATAAATGATGCAAAGATTTTGTACGATTCCAAATAGAACGAAACTAATTTTTTTAACGTAATACAATTTGACTGTTTACTATTAAATTTCAAGACAAACATAACTTTTAATTGCTACTGCGTTGTCTTACTCAACAACCTTTATCTATAAGCCATTTCCATTTCTTTAAAAACGTAACTACCTTTTTCTCAATACTTCTTCGGAAGGTTTTCAAGATCGAATGCTAAAAATCATTCTTAAAATGAGATTTTGGATTCGTCATTTTAGTTGCATGGTCTGGCATACCATTCCTCAATATTTCCAGGATTATTTTGAGACAGTGAAAACACTTTTGCAAGTATTATTCTGATTTCTTGTAGTTTATGGTGCTTAGTCTGATACCGTCTAACAATGCAGTCGAATTAAAAGATGCCCCCAAATACTGTGATTATACAACCAATATTGAAATGCGATCCTGCGCCAATTCGAGCACAGTAGTAATAACGAAAGCAGCATTTCACGACATTTTTTGTATTGGCGATGATTTTTCGATTGGCGAAAATGATCGACGGTATAATCGTAAGTATTCATATTTTCCATCTTTGTCTTTATGGCATCGGCAAAAAAAAAAAAAAAAAAAAAAAAATGAAGAAATTGAGGATGATTATTTGCTGAGATTTTATATATAGGCACGCGTTATAAACCGAAGATCAATTTCCTTAAGCGAAAAGCATTCTCCAATTCAAAAAATATTCCCAAATGCTGATATTGATATTATTAATGTGTGTGTTGATTTATCTTCTGCAACTGTAAATTTATATATTCTGAATCAATTTTTTTTTATTATAAAATTTTGAAATATAATTGTTTCTACATATATCTGCAATTTCCCAAACGAGCACTAGCAACACTATACTTTTTAAATAATTTCAAAATATTATTCGCATAACACTTTCTTTTTGCCATTTTTCTATTCGACAGTAATATTAGAACTCGTGCCACAACAGAGGGAGGAGCTTAAAATGCGCGGTGGTTATGAGATGCAATAACACATCTCTTCTACATGTACTTGTTTTTCACGTCACTCACGTGACATCCCTTTCACTTTCAGCGCATGGCTGTCCTAATCAATATATAAATATACTTTTTAAATTTCTGGCGGGGCACATCTCTTGTCTAGCCCATGGAAACTATAAACCTCTTAGCTTGATGTGGAATACTAAAAAATGACGCAAATAATTGTATTAACAAGCACTAAGAAGAGTTATTGCTAAGACTGAAAAAGCAGGTGTTCCTTGAGAAAGAATGATGAATGGGGTACAAAGCGATATACTTTGAACTTTGGATCACATTTATTTCCGTTTTCCTTTTTCGTCTCTTACGTAATGTTATATTACAATCCTAAACTTTCAAAGTTGAGGGGCAGTAAAATTGACAGAGTTCTTAAAACTAGAGGTCGGCTTAGTTTTACTAAAATATATAAAACGTATGCTTCACAGTTGCCAAGTTTAAGCACGATCATGAAAGAATGTTTTTGTGTGAAAAACACAAGAAATAAATGCGAAATCTGTATTTTGTGAATAACTTAAGCGAAAACTAGGACCTCGATCATACACATACAAAAAATCGACTTTTCAAGTTTAGTTTGAAAAATAGTACATATTTTTCGGAATCTAGTAACGTATTGCACTTATATGTTCGTAGATAAAATAACCTTAAAATATGAAAAAAGTAATTGACAAAAATGTAAGCAAACGTTTCTGATATTAGTTTTTTTTCACTTTTTCTCCTAAGCATAATTTTTTGCTTTAAAAAATACTATTGTACTAAAGTAAGTACTATAATACTAGTGTACAAAGTTTTTATACTTCTATACAGAATACTTGTGTATATAGTGAACCTATTTTTTTATTAGTCGAAGTACTACGTAGTTTTTAAAAAATAGTTTTATCTATGAAAAAAGGGAAAAAAATTCGAAATTTTCAAAGTTACAAAGTCTTATAATTTTTTTTTAAAGGGACTGTCTCAATATTTTTCGTAAAAAATAGGTTCACGATATTTTGTGTATTTTTTTACATATGTAAAAAATATTTAACATATTTATGATATACATTTTTTTAAAAAGTGGTACTTAAACATAAAAATGTATTATGATATCTTAAAACTTATGTCTAACTTAAATTAAACAGAAAAAACATATCTTAGCTAAAAAATTATTTTCGTTATTTCTACAGAATAAATTAAAATATGTTTATCAAGATCAAAAAAAAAAAAAAAAAATCTATAAGCTCTACTGGAAATTTTTTAAAAATATACATAAACAAAGAATCTTATTTTTGGCATTTTACTCTTTCGAGCATGTCCTGATACCCTTAATGTTGCATTACGTATACTTAACGTGACCATTTATTCCTTGACTCAAAACGGGATATTATTTTATTTAGGTCAATTAACAGGTATACAATGAAAAAAAAAACCCCAAAAATTATTCAGAAAAAGTTAGCTTAAAAGTTACGAATTAAAAGATATACCCAAAATGTTTAATTATATTTATATTTATCAGAGGAACAAATTTGCTTTAATATAGCTGGTGAAGATTTTAAGTAAGAATGAAACTCTTGACACGTTTTTTTTTTATATTCACCTTAACTGTCAACATCCCTTTAGAACTGAAATTTGTAACTGGGTTTTCTCAGATGTCCACAATTTGTTCATCATAGAAAATACTCTTTCTACTGGAGCATTTGTAGCAGGCAAACATAAAATATATTCAATTAAAATAGAAAAGTTTTCATGCTGTAGATTGTTGACGTGAAAGTGTTTGAATACATCCACCCAACGAGTTTCCGTGGAAACATTTAGATAATTTCATTCGGTTACTTTTTGCGATGTAATGTAGTTAGAATTTAATGAAAATTAATCAAAAACTTCTGTATCTTTATTACAGTCAATATACTTCTTTTCAATTAATACATCCAGAATTTTTGAACCTCTTCCCATGCGGGACCTTTTTAAAATCTGCCCAATAAAATATCTCCATTTCTTTGGTAAGAAAGCAAGTCCTGCTCCAGATATTTACGTCTTGTTTTATAAAATTCTTTAGCCGTCCTTTTCACAAACACTTCATCTATATCAGTACCATTATCTTTTGATTTCACCATTAATTGACGCACCGTAAATAAAAAGACTGATTGGTCTGTTTTGAGTCAAATTGTCTTTTAGTTGATTGATTTCTTTTGCAGCTTCAACTGCCGATACAGTCTGACCTTCAAGTTTCACTACAGGTTTCCGAACAGCTTCGTGTGGTTTCCGAAAACGGGACAATTTTGCGTCCCAGAGTTCTTTTCGGGGACACCGGGACTCGTAATTATAAAAGGGACAGTCCCGTTCAAAACGGGACGTCTGGTCACATTATGTATACTATGTATGAGTTGTTGTGAAGTTTAAATAATGAAAATAATTTTTAATCTTTTTATCCAAAGTAACCTTTGTTGCATTGAAATTATGTGGTTTATGTATTATTTGTGCCACAGTAAAAATTAAAGCTTTTAATGTACAGTTTTGAATCTTGAACACTTAAAAAACAAGACTATTTTTTTTTTACAGAAACATATTCAAATGCTAATTTCCTACCACTAGAGTTATAATTTTGTTCCGTACTATTAAATACATGGCTTAAACGGAAATCAAATAGTTTCTTATATTTCACGTAATTTTCAATTATCTCTTTCTCTTTAATAAATATTACTAATTAGTTTCTTAGAGGATATTGTTTTTGATAATGTGTGGACTCATAAGCAAATCATTTTTCAGAATAAATATATTTTGATAAATAGGGATGTTAATCGTAGTTCTAATTATAATAAACTCGTTTAAATAAATCATTTGCATTAGTGTTTAACCTGACAGCTGTTTCCGTAACTGATTTGTTAAATAGAATTTTTGAAAACTAATAATTCTACAGCTCGAGTTTTGTTTGGAGTTGTAGCTATGGTTGTCTGATTAGCATCTTATTGCAGTTCTCTTTGTAGAATAATGACATATTGGATAAAATCGCGATAGTACGACTTTGGTTTATAAAGGGATTCATGGAGTATAAAAGATAGTAGTGAGTGTTTGTCGCTAAAGATTAAATTCAAAGTGTTCCATTAAGGGTTAGGTTCAATAAAGTCTCTTTTCAGTTATATATTTTTTAATTTAAAAGACAAAGACACCAAAATAATGGGAAACGAACACCGACGGTTTTTCATACCAACCACTTTCTTTCCTCACTTGACCTCCACTAAGATCAGTGGACGCTAGAGAGCGTTTTGCAGTGTGTATAGTCATTTACAGTTATTATAACTAGAGTAGTTAAAATAGTTAATCTGCCCAAGAAAAACTAACTCTTAAACACTTGAGCATTCGAAAGAATATTTATGAGGCTTTTGATTGGTTCGAAAGAAAAGGGTAGTAAAGGAGAAATGTGAATCGCGCAAAAGGCATATGGTTTCAGATAAACTAAGCATGGTAATCGGCGAAGGAGAACTCGATAATCAAAAATGCCTCGCTCCGGTTTAACTATAGATATTTCTTCAAGTCCTGGTTTTTCCTATTACGCTGATCAAATGAATGTTTGCCATTCTTCTAGTTGTAATCATGAAACAAAATGAACATAAAGTGAAACAGACCGAAAACTCGGTCTAATGTGGAACGAAAGATAGACGAGTTAGTGAAAATGCTTGGTTATCGAGAATGGAATTTAAAAAAATAAGTACTGGTGTTTCCTCAGAAAATATTGTGCTGCAGTTTGCTCGAGAATACGACAATAAAAAATTCCTAAATACCTTTAAACAAGGGAAAGTACGTAGTTTATGAAGGCATGGTGTATTAATATATGAAAGTGAATATTAATAAATATGGCATACATTAATTTACCTGATCAGACACACCTCAGAATAATTATTTCCAAAGCAATAAAGCTGTCTGGAATGAAAATTAAGAGCCGACTTGTAAGAACTGGTTACTTTTTTTTAAAGAAATGTGCAATGATTCTGTAATGCACTCTGCTGCTGCTCATCATAAGATGATGAAGGAACAAGGACCTTATTGGACCACCTTGTTGTTCAAAATCCTGAAGGACAGTTTCGACAACTTTAGTATTTTATGTGATATAGGATGTATGTGTCCTCAACGTTTACGTCCACATCATTTTCCGGCAATTTTTGGTTAACTGCGACAGCAGCATTAGTTTCTGTATCGGACACTGTGAAAGGATATGACCGAGTTATCCGGACTGCTGGGTTATTGAGTGCCGAGTTATGGGGACTTTAAAACTATTTTGATACTCTTAGTCTTCCATGCTGTTACGTGGTCGTTGTCTTTGTTGTTACTATTTCCTTGCTAAGAAAGGAGCTCTTGTGATCCAAAGACCCACGAGAATTTCAACCTTTAATTCCTTAAGGCTTTTTACTAATATGGCCTTTAAGTATAATTTTAAAATGGAAACTATGGAGATGTCGAAGGAAAAGAACTGGGCAATCTTGAACGAAAACCCGTCCTGGTCTCTGAGGCTCCTAGAAAAGCTACTGTAGCTAATTTTAGACTTTTGACAGGGCATGACTGTCAGAAATCCCATCTGTATAGAATTGTATCGCTGACTCACCGGACTGTACTTTCTGTGTGACTTTGGTCAGCCTATGACAGCTGAACACTTGGGCGTGTGTCCTGCATATTAAGCCTTAATGCTACTGTCGAAAATATTGGAGAGCTCGTGTACTAATGACATAGGTGCTGTTATAGTGTGTGGCATTAAAAAAATTATTTTCATCGCCAGTGTTATTATTTCTAGAAAAACATCCCTTTTTGTTTCTATGAAATACTTTGAATACATGTTCTCATTTTTTATTTATTTTTTTATTAAAATTTGAAGTAGAATTATCACGTATTTAAAAGAAAAAGAATTACTCAGGAACAATGAAAATTCTTTGTGCCATGACAACAGAAATTTTTGTGAAAAAAAAACGCTATTTCTTAGAAAAAAAAGACAATAGAGGTATTTTTATGTAAAAGGATGAATATAAGAATCATTAAATTGAAATTTTAAAAAGTAATTTAAAATTTACTGTCCTTAGTATCTTCTTTTTCTACAATCATCTTCTAAAACAGCTTAAAACATAGAAAATACTATTCACATTTTATCTTTATTGCATTAGTTGTAAAATAATAAATTTGAATAAACTGATGATGTCTCGAGGTAAAGGTAAAAGAGGATGCAAGTTG